>JAGGAW010008654.1:0-27371 GCA_017657375.1 Termitomyces sp. T27 | reverse complement strand
CACCTTTTCCTCAGCGCTAACCACTTCAACCTCCAGATCTGAATTACTGTCTTCGAAGGCTGACCAAATCCTGAAACCTTTTCCTTGGTGCCAACCACCTCAACCTCCAGATCTGAATTTGCTCCAATCATTATCTCCAGAGGCTGACCATATTCTGGCACCTTTTCCTCGGCACCAACCACCTCAGCCTCCAGATCCGAATTTACTCCAATCATTGTTTCCAAAGGTTGACCAGATTCTGACTCCACCTTTTCCTCAACACCAACCACCTCAACTTCGAGCTCCAAATTCGCTGCAATCATTGTATCCAAGTTCGCCACGTATACATGTACGCGATGATGCCCAATCTCCCGTGCAATGAAGAGGAACTCCACAGTACATCCTCCCCCGTGTTCCAGCTCCTCCACAATGTGGCGGTCGAACAAGATCCCATATCCTTCAGAACCTGCATTCGCAGTGGCGATCTTGCAATTAACGGTGAAGATCAGAGAGAAGCGTGTGTCGATGCCGGTTACCGTGATAATGTCTGTTTTGGCCTCTGGTTCTCTGACAGTAGTGGTATCGGAGGTATCGGTCCCAATCCTAATTGCCTGTCTTTGGATCACAGGGACGATGGGAGGTGAACGATTGAGTGGTCCAAGGTCACGACGAACAGTTTGGTTCAAGAGCTTAAGAGCATATGGGAGGAGTTCTTCATAGGATGTCATGCTCACAATGTCTATGATAGCATTCCCAGCTACCAGCACGATTCTCCCAGCAGCTATATGATCAGCATACCGAAGGGAGACCCCCTCAATGCCTGGTAGGGTGCCAGACGTCCAAATATTCTGGCGCTCCGTGCTCATGAGGATATTGCCGACACCTTCCTTTACAACAGTGGCCAATTGTTCCATGTCAAAATTTCCATCTTCATCAATCGCTGAAACCACATTAACATGCACGCGGATGGGACTAGTGGGGGTGTTGGCATCGGAAATGACCCACAAGGCCTGCGTTCCAGTCTCGTTGACAGAGAACTGCTCATACCGAACTTTCCATGCATCACCAAGGGTAGTATTAAGCCAAATAGGGAGCTGAGCCCAACCTACATGCGCCAGGGGGCCCACAGTATTAGCGACAGCAGTATTGATGAGGGGAGAAAGGGGTTCCATGAGAAGCGACATGATATGGCTCGACCGGGTGGCTTGCCACTGCATGACACTAATACCGGTAACACCATTTTGTGGAAAAACATTTGCCACAGTCCCTGGATTTGTCACAGGTACACCTCTTGGAGGGTTGGCGTATAATTCAGTTTCAGTGTCGATGGAAGCTGCAAGGTACTGTTCAATAGTCTCAGTGCCAAGATGTGGGCCACTGGACGGATCATAGATGCCATCATTGGCAGAGTTCCAAGGCGATGAATGTCCAATATAGACATGTAATCCAAAGGCGCGACGAAACTCGGAATTCGAAGGAACATTTGCATAGTCCCTTACAGTTCCATGGAATGGATTATTGACCTTAATCAGAGGGTTACCTGGTTTTACGAAATCAGGCCCAACACCGACAAGGTGAGTGTCTTTGATGTAGCCAAAGGGACTCTGCATGAGCCAGCTCACCGGAGCCTTGAGACTACATGCAAGCTGTACAATAGCTGCCTGATCCATACAGTTGACATAACACAACAATGATCCCGGCGGGCCTGAATCATAGGCGTTAAAGTAGAATTCTAACCAGCAGTGCCCACCGCTAGCCGTCAGACCGAAATGTGATTGACCTGATATTATCCAAAGAGAACGATTAGCCTCTGACAACTTGAGTAACAGAATGCATCGTACCAGACGTAGTATCATAGATCTTATTGAAATTATTGAAAATTTTTACCGTCTTATCAGCGAAGTACGAATCACGTGTTGCGAGGATCGACGCTTCATTTTGAGGTAAAATATTGCGCAGGAAGATGATGGGAATAAAGGGTCTGAAGGCACTATGCAAGGAAGTCGCGATCCAATACAACTCCAACCTAGTAATTCCTTCTCCGGCACGCTTGAGGCCTACCCCCGACAGCCTCAATTCCATCCTCCAGTCCACATTAGCATTCAATGAAAAGGGGTCTGCACTTTCTCTGGGATCAACGACGTGAGCTTGAACTGTCACCGGGTCGAGGTTCCTAAAGAAGAAGTAATCGCTTTGGATGATTCGTGTTCCGTCCCTGAATCCGAAGAGAATAACCTCGGCACCAATGAGCTGGTAGTCAAGAGGCTTGACTGTCACGTCCAAGATGCCACTTTCAGCAACCTGAGAACCAAATTCGTATGCAAAGACGTTAGGCTGGAATGAGCCGCTGGTTCCGTCTGGATAGATTGATGGATCGGAGCTACTCCAGAGGATATGATCCCCTACAATTAGTTCTCGGCGAGTGTTGCGAACGGGATGATTTGAATTGGCTTTGATTTGAATCAATTTCCATCGGAAAAACTGGTCGTGCTCGTATTTAATCGTATACTCCACGTGTACTGGATGTCCACTGGGCGACACCCAGAAATCCGTCCATCCGTGATCAGCAGAATATGCGCGCCAAGAACAAGTATACACAGCTTCCGGCTTTGGACGGGACCAAATTTCTATTCTGTTTCTACCACCATAAGGATCTGTTTGATATGCGCTGAATTTAGTTTTGTTCCCGTTTGCGTCGGCGATTTTGTAAGAGAAAACCCCTTCAGAACCTACCATTCCCGAGTTGTCTTTGATTTGCAGCTCAGCGGAGCTGTGTGGAACGATGGTATCAGTAAATTCCACCCACTTCCCATGGTATATGTCCTTAATGCCATCCTCCAAAGGCTCGTTGGTTTCGTTCTTCACTGTAATGTAGATAGAAAAATTGCCACCCATTCTGAGGATAATTGTTTTCAGATGTTCATGATGGAACAGGTGGAGGGAATGAATTTCACTCACAGTGAATGTGTGCTTGGGAAGGTGAGTAGATCTGAAATTAGAGAGGCGTACTTAAATAATGCTCACCGGACAAATCAAAGAACCTGTGAAGATGCCAAATGCCATGAGTAGCCCATTCTGGCAGTTGACACAGTCCGAAAATGTACTTCTAATATCATTTCAGATGTCTTCCCTCCACTTGACATGAGTAGATGCAAAATAGCTTCAGATCTGTGAGAAAATTCTTTGAAGCCTCAAGGAAGCGAAGTGATATATTCATGGATTTTGTCGCTGCCCCAAGGGGAAATCGCTTTGCCCAAGTCGAGGAGCTGTATTTTTTCTGTGGAGTTTCGTCCACACGAAAAGGTCGAACGATCCTGGTATGGATGATATGGGTAACTAGTCGATGTGATGATTAGTAATAAGAAGTGAACGGGATAACAATTCTGAATACTGAGAAGATAGATTGTGAGAATTACAACCTCCTTCATCTCGCCTAGAGAACGTACGACTGAGTTGGTCATCTTCATGGTGCCGAGAACTTGTTTGGCCCGAATAGAACCATCAACCTCATTCTTCTCTCCGAGTCTTTCTCGGCCTGACGCTCCGCCTCAGCTTCAACCCTAGCACGCACGGCAACGATCTCATGAAGAAAAGAAAAAGGAAGAAGATTGAATAAGCCACAGAGGGTCTCCCTGTCAACAAGTTCTGCTAGCTCGCTGTCAGAGTAATAGTAAAGCGATTTGAGCAGAGGCCCGATCATGTCTAAATCAGAAGAATGCAGGTTGTAAGTGACAGTTTGAATACTAGCATTGTTGTAGTTCTCGATGAGCCTACCTGAATGCGCACAGCGAGAGGCAGCTCAAAAAAGCTACCAAGAGTGATGATGTGAGCACCAAAATAGCATGATCCGAGTTACCAGCACCGCCAGACGACTGGCCCGTGGCGCTAGAGATAGCAGAACCACCAGGATTTCTCGGATTCGAGGCCCGGAAGCACACAGGATTATGACCCTGGGGATCAGGAAGCTGAGCGGGTAGCACCATCGGACAAAATTTGTGCGCACACCCGAGCCGCCACGACTCATGAGACAAATCTAAATATAGCGATGTGATATGGCGGCGGGAATCCCAAGTACCGCAAGCCTTGTGGCTGGCTGGCTTTGCATATAGCCCCAGCCCACAACAAAGTGAAATACCCTCAACAAATTTACTGTGAATCAGAGCCAGAAAATAGGCCCTGGGAAGTGACGGGGCAGATCTGCGGCTTGCCGGGCAAGAAGTTCAAAGGACTCGGACCTACTTCCGCCACACTAACTTGATAAGTACAAGGCAACCTACACAGCTCCGACGATTTGCACAATTTAGACTAGTAGGCAACTATATACATAGTATCGTTCTGAAAGGTAATCGTACTGTAATTTACTTCCATCCATCCTCAGAATCAGATATCCATTTACTCGAAGTTGAGCCTGAGAAGCGCGATTGGAACACATAAAGCCGAAAAAGGCTTGGTGTAATAATATGCGCTAGTCGAGCGAAGATTTCCCGGCTCCGAGTTGGGCATCAGGACCGCCCTATCGCCATTTCTGTCCCACCGCCTGGCAGCCCCGGGCCACAATATTTTCACCGCTTGCTGCTCGAATTCTTCTCTTGCTCAGATTTTCGCTTGCTGCTCGAAATAAGATCCTGGGCCCGCTAAGTATTCTAAGGCATTTTACGGAGCCGTTCTTACATAAACGACGCCAATAGTCATACCTGTATTCATTGATAGTAACATCACCGGTGGGGTAAGTCTCATCGAAAGTCCAAGTACTAAGACAGAAAGTAAACCTATTGACTCAGAGAGCTCAGAGTCAAAAGATACTAGTAGCGCGATATCGAAGGACTTCAAGTCAGATCTTGACCTCCTAGGACGGAGAATCCCACCCGTATCATCAAATCTCGAAAAATACCCATCACACCTAATCCCCCCTTCCCAGAATCCTCAAAAAAAAAACGACAAATAACTCATCCAAACACGCATACTACAAAAACTCGCAAAACGAAACAAACCGAATCGAAAAATAAAAATACTAGATGAAAGCAGCGTGCGCATGCGCATATGTAACATGTGTCTGTACGTATGTGTGTGTAGGTAGGTATGTATGTAGGGACCATAATGCGATAAGTACTAGTACTAGGAGTCCGTGGGATGTGGGATGGATATGCGGGTGGGGGTCGGGAATGGGGTGGTAGGGCACTGGAGTGGCGTCGATGGCTGGCTGGCTGGGGTGTGGGGAGGCCAGAGAGGCAGAGGCAAGGCAGAGGCATGCATGCATGCACACGGATGACGGGAGGGCGACAATGACAACGAGATCTTCTTCCATTCCAAACCCCGCCCTACCGAATCAACTTCCCATAATCAAGCCTACTCTCCCCCGCCCGCTCGCCCCTCTCCCTCCTTGGAAACGCATTCCAAAACCTCAGCGTCTCGTCCCCCGCGCCCGTGACGATCGTCTCGCCGTCCGGGCTCATCGCGAGGTACAGCACGCGGTTCGTGTGCCCCGTGAGCGACGCGACCATGTTCAGCGTGGGGTACTTCCATATGCAGATCTGGTTCTGTGCGGTGGTGGACGAAAACCCGTGTGTCGAGACGAGCTCGTGCGAGGTTAGGGACCAGATGAGGTTGCATACCTACGCCGCGGCGGCGTCAGCGTCGGCAGTAGCGCCAGAGAGAGCATGCACCTGAGACCCCGTGTTGAGCTCGTTGAGCATCGTGCCATTGATGGTGTTCCAGAACCGGATGTGCTTGTCCTGCGTCCCCCTGCCCGTCACAAGCATGCCCGACACGTGCGGGTCCCACGCCAGCACCTTGACCGCCGCCATATGCTCATGAAACTTCCACAGCGGCACATCACCCAGCACATCGTCCCCACTCCCCGCCGCCGCCGCCGCCGCCCCGCGCCCAATCGCCGCGCCCGGCCTCCTCGACCCCCTCAAATCCCAAATACACACCTTATTATCGTTCCCCCCGCTCGCGAGATTTGCCACGCCCGGCCCGCCGTCCCCGCTCCACTTGAGCCCCCACACCTCCTGCCTGTGCCCCACGCATCTCCAGAACGGGCACGTCGTGGCCTCGCGCACGTCGTGGTGGTGCATGCTGCGGTCACACGAGCCCGAGGAGAGGACGTGCACGTTCCATGCGAGCGCGCCGATGCACTGGGCGTGCGCGCCTGTGTACGTGTGCTGCAGCTGCAACGTCCACACGTCGTAGATGTGCATGCACCCCACGAGCGTGCCCACCACGAGCGTCGTCCCATGCTGCACCCACGCGACGGACGAGACGGTGTCATTCTGGTCGCCGAGGTCGCACAGCTTCGACACGGCGGTCGCCATAGTCCCCGGGGACGGCGGGGGAGTCGGGGGCGGCGCTGCTGCTGCTGCTTGTGGCGGCGCGCGAGTCGAGCGACGGGGGTCAATTTTTGCTGACATTCCCATGCATATGCATATGCTTAACTTTCAATTGAGATAATACTCTTTACATATAAGTTGGCAGGATCCACGTCACTGAGGACTAGTTATTTCAGGGCTCTTCAACGATAGACTCTTTACTTTCTGAAACACTCGGTCTGATAGTGAGCAACATAATGGTGTGTCCATTCACTACGGTCACAAAATACAAGTACACAAAGTTCGCGATAACACAAGCATATGAGCGGAATTCAATTGTCTGCATCACTTGGAAGAACTTGGAAGATATTGTTCATTCCAGAGGCTGATCAGATTCTGGCACCTTTTCCTCAGCACCAACCACCTCAGCCTCCAGATCTGAATTTACTCCAATCATTGTCTCCGAAGGCTGACCAGATTCCGACTCCACCTTTTCCTCAGCACCAACCACCTCAACCTCGAGCTCCAAATTCGCTGCAATCATTGTATCCAAGTTCGCCACGTATACACGTACGCGATGATGCCCAATCTCCCGTGCAATGAAGAGGAACTCCACAGTACATCCTCTCCCGTGTTCCAGCTCCTCCACAATGTGGCGGTCGAACAAGATCCCATATCCTTCGGAACCTGCATTCGCAGTGGCGATCTTGCAATTAACGGTGAAGACCAGAGAGAAGCGTGTGTCGATGCCGGTTACCGTGATAATGTCTGTTCCGGCCTCTGGTTCTCTGACAGTAGTAGTATCGGAGGTATCGGTGCCAATCCTAATTGCCTGTCTTTGGATCACAGGGATGATGGGAGGTGAACGATTGAGTGGTCCAAGGTCATGACGAACAGTTTGGTTCAAGAGCTTAAGAGCATATGGTAGGAGTTCTTCATAGGATGTCATGCCTGCAATGTCCATGACAACATTCCCAGCTACAAGCACAATTCTCCCAGCAGCTATATGATCAACATACCGAAGGGAGACCCCCTCAATGCCTGGTAGGGTGCCAGATGTCCAAATATTCTGGCGCTCCGTGCTCATGAGGATATTGCCGACATCTTCCTTCACAATGATGGCTGATCGTTCCATGTCAAAATTTCCATCCTCGCCAATCGCTGAAACCACGTTAACGTGCACGCGGATGGGATCATTGGGGGCGTTGGTGTTGGAAATGAGCCACAAGGCCTGCGTTCCAGTCTCGTTGACAGAGACCTGCTCATACCGAACCTTCCATGCATCACCAAGAGTAGTGTTAAGCCAAATAGGGAGGTGAGCCCAACCTACATGTGCTATGGGACCCACAGTATTAGCAACAGCAGTGTTGACGAGGCGAGAAAGGGGTTCCGTGAGAGGGGACATAATGCGACTCGACGGGTTGATCAACTGACCATCAACACCGACAACACCAGCTCCCACATCGACATTTGCCACAGTCCCTGGGCCTGCCCGAGGGTTGGTCTGGTATAAAGTGGTTTGAGTGTCAATGGAATTTGTAATGAACTGCGCAATAGTTTCGTTCCCCAGATGCGGGCCGCCACACGCATCATAGATACCATCATCAGGGTTCAACGGCTTTGAGTGACCAATGTAGACATGGAGGCTAAAGGGATCCCGATTATGATCATTGATAGGCAGATTGGCAAGATTTCTATCGGTGCCAAAGAAAGGATTGTTGACGTTCATTAGGGCACCTGCTGCATCTTTAACTCCAACAAGATGAGTTGTGTTGATATAACCAAAGGGCTTCTGGAAGAGCCAGCTAGTCGAGGCAAAACCACCGAAGAAACTGCAAGAAAGCTCTAGCATGGCTGCCTGGTCCATGCAATTGACAAAAGGGTACCCCGTTCCTGGCTGGCGGCTGATGTCATCTGCTAGGAAATAGAAGTTCTGATTGAAGATTCCACCCTGAGCATTCAAACCGAACGCTGACATGCCTGGTAGGTAATCACAAACAGAAACAATAATCAGTACCCTCAACTTGAGTAACAAGATGCATCGCACCTGCGACACTGTCATAGCGCTTATGATAATCGTTGAAAACTCTTCTTGTCGTCTGCTCATAGAATTCGGAAGTAGTGGTTGCGGGCTCAAGTTGGGCTGTCGCTTGAATCGGTAGGACATTGCGTAAGAAGGTGACGGGAATATAAGTTTTGAAGGCACGATGCAAGGTAGTCGCGATCCAATACAACTCCAACCTAGTAATCCCCTGTCCAACACGCTGTAATCCTTGTTTCGACAGCCTCAATTCCATACCCCAGTCCACATCAGCATTCAATGAAAAGGGCCCTGCACTTTCTTTGGGATCAACGACATGAGCTGGAACTGTCACGTTGTCGAGGTTCCTAAAGAAGAAGTAATCGCTTTGGATGATTCGTTTTCCGTACCTGGTTCCGAAGAGAATAACTTCGGCACCAATGAGCTCGAGGTCAAGAGGCCTGACTGTCACATCCAAGATACCACTTTCAGCGACCTGTGAATTGAATTTGTATGCAAAGACGTTAGGCTGGAATGAGCCGCTGGTTCCGTCTGCATAGATTGATGGATTGGAGTTACTCCAGAGGATATGATTCCCTACAATTAGTTCTTTGCGAGTGTTGCGAACGGGATGATTTGAATTGGCTCTGATTTGAATCAATTGAAATCGGAAATGTTGTTTCCGCTGATATCCAATCGTATACTCCACATACACCGGATGTCCACTGGTCGACACGGAGTTATCCGTCCATTGCCCATCACTACCAGAACGTGCGCGGAAAGAACAAGCATACACAGCTAGCGGATCTGGACGGCTTTTAATTTCTATTTGGTTGTCACCAGCATAAGGATCTGTTTGATATGCCTTGAATGTAGTTTCGTTCCTTGCGCCGCGGATTTTGTAGGAGAAAGTCCCTTCAGTACCTGCCGGTCCCGTTTTGTCTTTGATTTGTAACTCAGCGGAGGCGTGTGGAGCGATGGTATCAGTAAATATCGTCCACTCCCCATAGTCTTCACTTTTCTCGCCATGCACAAAAAACTCGTTGGTGTTGTTTTTCACTGTAATGTAGACAGAAAAATCAGGCATTCTGAGGATAGTTGTTTTCAGATGTTCATGACGGAAAGGTGAAGGGAATCAATACCTCAGCAGGGCATTTCACTTGAAGTGAATGTGTGCTTGGGAAGGTGAGTAGATTTGAAAGTAGAGAGGCGTACTTAAATAATGCCCACTGGACAAATTAAAGAACCTGTGAAGATGCCAAATGCCATGAGCGGCCCATTCTGGCAGTTGACACAGTCCGAAAATATACTTCTAATAACATTTCAGATGCCATCTTCCCTCCACTAGTAGACATGAGTAGATGCAAAATAGCTTTAGCTTTAGACCTGTGAGAAGATTCTTGGAAGCTTCAAGGAAGCGAAGAGGAGTAATACATTCATGGGTTTTGTCATTGCTCCAAAGGGCAATCATTTCTCCCCAAGCCGAGGAGCTGTACTTTTTCTGTGGAGTTGTCACCAAAAGGTCGAACAATCCTGGTATGGATGATTTGATGTGAATGGGTGACCTGGTCGATGTGATGATTGGGGAAACAGTGAACGGACGAGGATAACAATTCCGAATAATGATAACCTCCTTCGTCTCGCCTAGAGAACGTCATGACTGGGTTGGCCATCTCCATGATACCCAGAACTTGTTTTGCCCGGATAGAACCATCAACCTCATTCTCCTTTTGGGCCTGACGCTTCGCCTCAACTTCAACCCTTTTCAAATAGCATGCACGGCAACCCCCTCCGGAAGAAAAGAGGACTAAATAAGCCTCAGAGGGCCTCATTGTCAATAAGTTCTGCTAGCTCGCTGTCAGAGTACTAGTAAAGCGGTTTGAGGGGAGGCCCGATGTCTAAATCAGCTGAAACGCGGGGTGTATTCTTAACCGTGACAATCTGAATACTAGCATTGTTGTAGTTCTTTATGAGTCTACATTCATTCTGTTGAATGCGTACAGCGAGAGGCAGTTCGAATAAGCTGCCAGGAGTGATGATGTGGGCGTCAAATGTCAAAATAGCATGACCCGAGTTACCAGCACCACCGGGGGACTCGGACTGGGGTGGCACTAGAAATAGCACCACCAGGATTACCCGATTTCGAGGAGCACACAGGATTATGACCCTATGGATCAAGAAGCTGAGCGGGCAGCACCATCTGACAAAATTTTCTGTGCATAGTTGAAGAAATTGTTTGTCTCAGGCGCACACACCGCTGCCACGACTCGTGAGACAAATCTGAATATAGCAATCATGTGGCGGCAGAAATCCTAAGTACCGCAAGCCTTATTAAGTATCTATTGCTGGCCAGCTTTGTACATAGCCTCAGCTCAACCTCCGCTCACAACAAAGCGAAATAGCTGCAGTAAATTTGCTGTGAAACAGGGCCATAAATTAGGGCCAGAGAGGTGACAGAGCAAATTTGCTGGGCAAGTCGGGACTCGGACATATTTCCGCCACACATGACTTGAAAGGCAACCTGCACGACTCGATTTGGACAATTTGGTCCAGTAGGCAACTTTATACTTAGTTTCATTCTGAAAGGTAATTCACTATGCGGAACCTATGTATTGTAATTTACGTCCATCTTCAGAACTAGATATCCATTTACTCGTTGAGCCTGAGACGCAATCAAAACAAGGCTTGGTGTGACAATATGCCCTAGCGGAGCGAAGAAGATTCCCAAGATTTCCCGGCTCCGAGTTGGGCATCGGGATCGCGAGGACATCCGAGTTATGGAAAGTCACGGTCCCATAGTCTTCTGTCCCTCCATCTGTCCCTCTATCCATCCATCAGTCCATCCAAAAGTTCTGCCAACTTTTGAGCATGTAGCATCTAAGTATTCATCAAGACAGGTCAAGTACTAAATACTTAATCGACTTAATAGAACTATCTAGACGATGTTAGTATAACAAACATGGTACAGAATATTCTGTTACAAACTCAATCCATATGATGCGCCGTGTAAAGCAAACACTACACGTCTTCCCGATGAATTCCTTGACACGTCAAATGGTCGATGATTTCTGGTGGGTTTTCCCTGTTTACTGAAGAAGGCCGTGTGAGCTCGGAGAATGTCGTTATTGAGATTTGAAGCGAGTGTAGTGAAAAGGTTGATTTGTTGAACCAGCAAAAACAGGCTTTGCAAAGGGACATCGGCCCACACCAAACCTACACCCAATGATAAAAAATGGGTGGGCTCCAGATCAGCCCCACTCAATTTTATCACACCTGGTTACAACACTTGCTCGAATTGTTTACTCTATATACTAACATTACTTTTAATGAATAGATGGATGGACGGATGGACAGACTCTTTCCACAACTCGGACTTTCTGGGGACTGCCCTACTATCATTTCTGTCCCACCGCCTGGCAGCCCCGGGCCACAATATTTTCACCACTTGCTGCTCGAATTCTTCTCTTGCTCAGATTTTTGCTTGCTGCTCGAAATAAGATCCCGGGCCCGTTAAGTATTCCAAGGCGTTTTACGGAGCCGTTCTTCCATCAAACGACGGCAATAGTCATTGATAACATTCGGATGAGTCTATTCAACAATCCAGTAGACGGAAAGTACACCTATTGGCTCAGAGAGCTCACGAACAACCCGCGCCTCAGAATATCAATCCAAACACGCATACAAAACTCGAAAACAAAACAAACCGAATCGAAAAATAAAAATACTAGATGAAAGCAACGTGCGCATGCGCATATGTAACATGTACGTGTGTAGGTGTAGGTAGGTATGTATGTATGTAGGGACCATAATGCGATAAGTACTAGTAGGAGTCCGTGGGATGTGGGATGCATATGCGGGTGGGGGTCGGGAATGGGGTGGTGGGGGACTGGAGTGGAGCTGGAGTCGATGGCTGGCTGGGGTGTGGGGAGGCCAGTGAGGCAGAAGCAAGGCAGAGGCATGCATGGGCGCGCGACAACGAGATCTGTTCCAAACCCCGCCCTACCGAATCAACTTCCCATAATCAAGCCTACTCTCCCCCGCCCGCTCGCCCCTCTCCCTCCTTGGAAACGCATTCCAAAACCTCAGCGTCTCGTCCCCCGCGCCCGTGACGATCGTCTCGCCGTCCGGGCTCATCGCGAGGTACAGCACGCGGTTCGTGTGCCCCGTGAGCGACGCGACCATGTTCAGCACGGGGTACTTCCATATGCAGATCTGGTTCTGCGCCGTGGTGGACGAAAACCCGTGTGTCGAGACGAGCTCGTGCGAGGTTAGGGACCAGATGAGGTTGCATACCTAGACGGCGTCAGCGTCGGCAGTAGCGCCAGAGAGAACACGCACCTGAGACCCCGTGTCGAGCTCGTTGAGCATCGCGCCGTTGATGGTGTTCCAGAACCGGATGTGCTTGTCCTGCGTCCCCCCGCCCGTCGCAAGCACGCCCGACACGTGCGGGTCCCACGCCAGCGCCTTGACCGCCGCCGTATGCTCATGAAACTTCCACAGCGGCACATCGCCCGGCACATCGTCCCCACTCCCCGTCGCCGCCACACCACGCGCAATCGCCGCGCCCGGCCTCCTCGACCCCCTCAAATCCCAAATACACACCTTATTATCGTTCCCCCCGCTCGCGAGATTCGCCACACCCGGCCCGCCGTCCCCGCTCCACTTGAGCCCGCACACCTCCTGCCTGTGCCCCGCGCACCTCCGGAACGGACGCGTCGCGGCCTCGCGCACGTCGCGGTGGTGCACGCTGCGGTCGCGCGAGCCCGAGGAGAGGACGTGCGCGTTCCACGCGAGCGCGCCGATGCGCTGCGCGTGCGCGCCCGTGTACGTGCGCTGCAGCTGGAGCGTCCCCGCGTCGTAGATGTGCATGCGCCCCGCGAGCGTGCCGACCGCGAGCGTCGTCCCGCGCTGCACCCACGCGACGGACGAGACGGTGTCGTTCTGGTCGCCGAGGTCGCACAGCTTCGACACGGCGGCGTTGTGCGCGGTCCAGAGGTACACGCACGCGCCGAGCCCGACGCCCAGCACGTTTGTCGAGGACCAGTCGACGAGGTTGAGGTAGAAGTCGTCGGCGAGGTCGGGGGCGTCGAGCACGCGGTAGGGCGTCTTGCAGACGCTGCGGAGCTGGCGCCGCGGGCTTTCGAGGAGTTGTCGAGACGAGGCGCGGACGGGGCTCATGGAGTAGGCTTCGTCGGTGGGGGTGTCGAGGCGGCGCGTGGGTGTGTTGGGGTTGGAGGCGGGGGAGTTGTAGGCGAAGAGGCGGCGGCGAGTGGGCGTGGACGGGGGGACAGTGGATGTTGATGGGCGCGTGGGCGAGACGGCGCGGCGCGGCGAGGGCGGCGTGACTTCGCTGTGGAGAATTGAATTGAATATCGCATTGGCTTGTTCTAAGTCACGAAATCAGCAATTTTGCGATGATGTGGCAAGAACAAGCGCACCCTTGAGCGCATCTGACTCGGAGGGGATGATCCTGCTCTTGGAGGGCGTAGACGGCCCGCTCTCGTCGATGAGATGGTAGGACGTGCGCATGTCGCCTGCGTCGCGGTTGGGCACAAAGCGGTCGCCATAGTCCCTGGGGACGGCGGGGGAGTCGGGGGCGGCGCTGCTGCTGCTGCTTGTGGCGGCGCGCGAGTCGAGGGACGGCGTCGGGGGCGGGCGGGCAAAGCGGGAGCGGGCGGGCCGGGGCGGGTCGTCGTCGTGCTCTTGGTGGGCAGCACGGAGTCGCTTCCCAAACGGCGAGTTCTTCAGTCCAGACATCGATGTTCACTGCAAAGCACTGACGCGTGACCTTCGTGTCCCCGTGGGAAGCCCCATCAAAAATTTATTTATTCCCGATCAGGAACATTCATGACGGAAACAGTTCACGGATCCTTTTTGCCAGGTTGCTCGAGGGGCAGCGAAAGCACCCGGGATGAGGCACCCTACTGAATTCTGCGATCTCGTCCTCTGGCATGAGTTCAGCTCGGAGGCTTCAATCTCATGCCGTACCTTGCGGTCTGTGGACATTTTTCGTATAGACGCGGCGTGGTCGATTTGCTCCGGAAACGACTCCGATTGCACGACACAAACCACCGCCGTCACCGTCGTCACGTTCAGTCTCCCAAATCTCAGTCGAAGCACGCACGCTCTCACCACCGATCGTCCCCCGAACAAGTATACTCCCGCCCGCGTGCCGTACAAGTCTTGCTTTTTGGATTCAATTAGCCTCTGCGATCTCGTCCCTTGGAGCATGAGTTTAAGTTTGAACCTCGTCATCGCATACCTTGTGCTCCGCGCTCAAGAAGGAAAAGCTCCACGCATCATGAGCCAAGACTGACCCGGACACAGGCATGTATTAGACGTATGCAGACCCGACATGGACGTACTTCCAAAATCACTCCATGGTCCGATTGCACGAATCACGGACTCTGAACGCGTCGCCCTCCCCGCTTCCTCTCCACTGCATCGTGGCAATGGTTACGCTACATGCCGCGTATTCACCACCAGTTTGCCCCGAATCTCGTGTCCCCAATATGCTCACTCGTGGCCTCACAGGCTACAACTGGAAACAAGTCTCGCCTACTCTACGACCTCGTCCTCCGCCGCACGAGTTTAAATCTTCTCGTCGTCATCGCTAGAAGTCCCGCGCCTCATGAGCCAAGACAAGGCTGACCCGGACACAGGCATTTATTAGACGTATGTAGACGCAACGTG
The DNA here is from genome assembly GCA_017657375.1 of Termitomyces sp. T27. Classification (NCBI taxonomy): domain Eukaryota; kingdom Fungi; phylum Basidiomycota; class Agaricomycetes; order Agaricales; family Lyophyllaceae; genus Termitomyces; species Termitomyces sp. T27. The sequence continues at coordinate 12,371 of JAGGAW010008654.1, read as the reverse complement.
GGCATACCAAGGAAAAACTCCAATCTCCGCACGTCATGAACCGGACACAGAAGCCGCGTATTCAAATCTCACCGCCGATCGCAGTCGCCACAGGATGTACGTCTGTCCTGAATCTCGTCGCCCGTGCCCACATAGGTCCTACGTGGTCTCCAAGAGCAGAACCGCAGGACGCACAGCAGCTGGGAGGGCAGTGAGCGGTATGTTGTAGAAGAACCCCGTCCGGGCGGTCGCTGCACGTTTAGCATACTCCATCTACTCATCACCCAGGGAGTCCATCACAGGCGGAGGGAGATATCTTTATAACAGATCAGCATAAACGTCATGAACGCAAAAAACATCAACCATGCGATATGCCCTCCATACGGCCTGGAAAGAACGGTTCGTCGTTGATGGAATCCATACGCGCTTTTTTGTCTGCGTGCGGAGGCGATTGTTGCGGCCGCTTGGTGAGGAAGGCGGTGATGCAGTAGCATCAGTTCTCCAAACAGAGAAGGGCCACATCCCCGTCCATCCCGCAACTTGCGCTGTTTCTGATGTAGGCTCGACAATTTGCTCCTCCAGATCCTGCTCTCCTGGATTCAAAACACCAGACTCCGCTATTGTGGCGAGTACATCATAATACCCGAGACCTCATCTCCAGCGTCACCCACCGTCTTCCCTTGATCGGTCGTCTTCTCCACCGCCTCCACCAGCATAATGTCCAGCTGCACTACCCTCTCCACCGAGGCTCTCCAGGACGCTCCCTCCATACACTCACTCGCCGTTCCCGCACATCGTCTCCATGCCCGCTACCAGTACAGATGTCTTGTGTTGAGCGCAAGCTACGGCTACCTTCACCTTCAGGCCGGAAGGGAGCAGTACAAGCACCCAATTAGACGTCGGTATCAGTGGTTTCTGCAGCAAGTCGATGTATGTACGGCTGTCATAGCGTCTGTGGTCTTGGGGTTCGAGCAGGGTGAGCTAAGAACCGGGAGAGTACTAGTTGTGCAGGTTACCTCCAAATCGACCCGAACAAGAAGTTTGGAAACCACTATCGGCACCAGAGTACTATGTGCTGCTCGGACGTAGGCATACCAAGGAAAGAGTCTCCCGGCCTCCCATCTACATCGTGGCAATGCCCGCACCACTTCTCTCAGTCGAAGCATGCCGCGTATTCAAATATCACCACCAATCGCAGTCGCCACAGGATGTGCGTCTACTCCGAATAATTTCATAAGCTCTACTACATGTTGTACAAATGTTTTGTGTTGTATGGACCACAGCAGAAGCTACCTCCACAATCAAACCCCAAATGGGGCGGGATGGGTGCGAATTAGGCAATGTGGTCGAACGCGTTGTGCTCTGGGAGCAGGATAAGAAAGAGCTCGAGGCACTCGCAGTCTGGAGAAAAGAGCTCGAGTAAAAAAACGGTGGTCCGAAGAACGGGCTTGGAGGTTTAAATGCGGAGGTTGTTGGAGGAATCTCGAGTGATTTTTGCAGCAAGGAAGTCATAGGTATGATGTTATGAATCAGTTTCTTGCAGAAAGCGTCGTAACGTTCCTTGCGACCCCTGCACATGGAAAACAGACATTACAACGGCGCAAAACTAATCTGTACGTACACTGGCACCACTGATATATACGCCAAACACACACCGAGATGGCGACCTACTAATAGAGGGACCTGCCGTCAATTTTGCACTTACTGTTAATCTCAAGAATAGGAGTTTTCTCGAAAGTCGAAATTGAGAATGTCTGTGGTCTTGCAGTTCGAGGGCGAGTTAAGTATACTTTTTTACTACTACTAAGTCTTTACACTGCCAAGCAGAATGTGGGTGGAAACTCATGTGGGACATCCGGCCGGCCCACATTGCAAGCAGCATCTCCAGCATTAGCTAGGTGAGGATCACGATAAATATAAGGTACTCAAGAATGCATTGAATAGTCTACGTGCACTGTCTAGTAGAATTGACGATTTCATTCGGGTCACTGGTTGATTCGGAGGCACAGTACTGGTGTATTGAACTCCGTGAAGTATGCACAAAGCGTGTCCTCGTTGAGCATCCGATCATCGATCGATCCTGTTATTTTACCGGAAACTATTTATCAGACCGGTCATCCTTGTCTGCCACCACTGAAATTGTGGCCAAACGGGATCCTCAACAAAGACCGTCACGTCACGACTTGTTCCCATCCTTTCCTACTCTCAGAATGCCAGACCTATTGCATACATCGGGCCCTACAACCTCTAGCACTGCTAACGTTGGTACTGCTATATTTCTTTTGTCGGGAGATCCGACAATTGGCCTTATTCATACTTTCGTCACTCCCAGGTGGTCGGAATTACGATTATACCAATATATATCCCCCCGACAAGCCGGGAGAAGAACTGAAGGAGAATGCGCGTGTCTGGAATGTCTATCTCGACGAAGCAGAGAACTACGACGCGGACATGATTCAAGGTTTTCGAAACATCAGTGATGGTCTCCTAGTTTTCGTGAGTTGCCGCAGGACATGTATTTCTAACTCTTCTTCCTGACTCCAAATCAGGCCGCCCTCTTCTCGGCGGTGGTTACAACGTTTGTTGCTCAAACGTCTCAATCACTTCAACCGGATAACATGGAGATTATGACGACCCTCCTTGTTGAAACCAACCAACTACTGAGAGCCGCTGGAAACAGAACCACCATAAGTACTGTTCCTACAGCAGCCCTAGTTTCTGGATGCCAGACGTATACTTCAATTGATGTATGGGTCAATGGACTATTTTTCACCAGTCTCGCTCTCTCGCTCTCAACCGCCCTTCTGACTGTCCTGGCCAAACAATGGATCCAAGTTTGTATAATCCCTTCAACTCATCTCTCAGTCATCTAACACACCTGAACAGGCTTATACTGCGATTGTTCCTGGTGGTGCCAAAACCCGTGCTCTCGTTCGCCATTTTCGCTTTCGGGGACTTATGAAATGGAAACTCGGCGACATCATTGAGGGGCTTCCGGTGATACTACATGGCTCAGTCGCCATTTTCCTTGTCGGGCTTGCTCTCTATGTCTCCCAATTGTCATCCCCGATCTGCGTGGTCATCTCTGCCATCACAGCCCTCACTTTTCTCTTCTATGTTGGAACCTCCATGCTCCCAGCTTTTGACATTGCTTGTCCCTACCGTATCCCCTTCATGTTCTCATTAGCTCAACTTGTGCTGTTTGCTTTTCATGCTACAAGATATGCATTTTTGCACCTTTGGTGTATGCTTATGCAGAACTCACGCTGGTTGCCATGGCCGGAGATGTTGGGAACATCTTTGAAAATGGCAGAGCAGAGTGAATTGTTTGGCTACCACGAATTTTCCGAACTAGCAGATATTATTCTCCCACCCTTGGGTTGGGTATTCAATCACTCGTCTAACCATTCAGTCAAGGAAGTCATTGTTGAGGGCGTTCGTGGCTTGTTCGATAAGCATTCTTCAATCTTCCCATACAAACATGAAGCTTTATTCTGGACCTCAGAATGGAATGATCTTTTTCTCTCTGTAGTCAAGTGGTCCATATCCCAGCTAATTGATATGTCCACAACCTCTTCCATAGAGGATGAGATTGAAAAAAGCACATACGGCAGACTGTTTGGAACTCTCATGAAGGTTTTTACCTCATCCACATCTGATGGACCTATTCCCATCTTCATCTTGGAGTATCGGAAAGAGTCTGTTGAAACCGAGTTGCTTCACGCTTATCGAGTGGCAGTCAAGAGAAAGTATCATGCTTTATCCCGGTGCATTCTGAATTGGCTTGGTCCCAACCTGCTTCATTCTACCAGAGGATATCAGCTCTTATTTGAATGTGCATGTTTCGGGGATGGACAAGGCATTCATGATTTAGCAGATCAAGGAATGGACCTCAATCGTCGTAATCCTGGCAGTAGTTGGACCTCTGTACATTATGCAGCTCGCCTTGGCAACCTGGATGGGGTCATTGCACTCGTGGAACAAGAGCCAGCCCTGTTATCTGCCAAAACAAATCCTCCTGACTCCAGTACGGCACTCGATTTTGCAGTTGGTTTCCTCAATCCTGATGTGGTGGCATACCTTTTGGATTGTGGTGCGAATCTCCCTTCTATGAGTGCACTTCATGTTGCAATGTGGCCAGGTCGGGTTGACTTTGACCTAGACAGATGTCTGGAAGTGGTAACACTCTTACTGGACCACGGATGGGATAGAACAGCCAAAGATGCAGATGGGAGAACCCTTATTGACATTGCATGGAGCGGAGGTTATGATGTCAACATGGTTCAAGTTGTCGAGCACTTGGAACATTATCAAACTGTCAGGCTCCCCCCCTTATTTAACTGCGCCACTCACCCCAGACGGATAGAAAACATAATCTCTCAGTGATCTTCATTTATTTGGACAGCAAGTCACTGTATTAGTTACACATCATAGTACATCTTCCGAGATCAAGAGAAGTAGTAGTTGTATAGAGACAATTTACTGGAAACTACTAGAAGTGAGTCATGCATTGTCATAACAAGAAATAGTTGGTTGCGACATTGCGCACGAACAACCAGCTAACGATATAAGAGAGAAAAGTAGAGACAACGTTGAAGAGAAGCATAGTCAACATCAAAGAGATTCTACGAAGGCAGTTGGGTTGCTGTATAGTGCCTGAGACGTCGCCACACAAGAGAACTAAAGGAGTGTTAATGGCATATGTGCAATCTTGGAAGGCAGCCTGAATCTTAGATTCCGTCTGGATAAGGCCAGCGCTCAAGCGGCTTCAGAACTGTGTCAGCATAGATCTTCGCCTCTGTGATACATATTCAGATATGGTGATGTCCAAGATAAATCATTAACGTACCGCGTATAGCACCATTAATGTCATCCAGAGCCCTGTAAGTCGGCATATGCACTTCAGCTCACCAAAAGCTCCAAAAAAAGCCACGAACCTATGTTTTGTGTTTACCAAAAACCGTTTCTTATGATCGAGGTCATACTTCCTGTTAACGAAGTGCTGCAAGAAACGAAGATCCGAGTCAGCAACCAACTTGTGTCGATACGACGCAGAACAGACACCCAGAGCGTCGTAGTATCGAAGACTTGATACAAAAAACACTTGTCGAGTGCTGGCATGTGATATCTCTGCTCAAAATCGTTCTGCGTCTGATCACAAGAACGACATCGACATATAAAAGCACGTACGATCATGCCACGGTCAAAAGCCGTTCCCGCCCCCGCCACTATAGCACGACTCTGTATGTTCCTACGGTGACACGAATATAGTTACACACAATACGTTCAACTTCCTCCAACGTCTTTCTTTTCTCAGGGGGAGTACCGTCATACTCGTGCTGTAATCCTGACTGCCATACATAGACCAAGATGGGATCAGAGCGAGCTGAGGCAGTTGCATAGGAGTACTTACTTTTATGTGCATGTTTTGAACACTGACAAATAAAATGAGAAGAACCTGTTAAAAACCTTAACTACTCAAAGCAAAGCAAGAAAAACTCACTCAGACGGCATCTCATTATTTAAATCCGCGAAGTTTCTTGCATGTGGCCAATGAATAAGGAGAGACAATCCATCGTCGAGTGGGAGGTAGTCCTTGTCCGTGATGCGTATGGCGACTTCGAGTATACGATTTTCATTGAAAGGTTTGACGGCATCTGTAGTCTTGCGGTTCAAGGAGACATGAGTTAGCCTGCCCCGGTAATCGGGAGTACTAATTATACGGTTTACCTCCAAATCAACCCAGACGAGAAACTTGGAGATTTCAGCGAGGGTGTATGTCCGCTGCGCCTGCCTCTTTGGGCCGCGATCTTGAACCATTTCCTCAGATCTTTTGCGCTTTAAGATATCTGAGCTTGACGAGCTGGGCTGGCGTTCCATGCTGTGAAGTACGCCGAGAGGACGAGGGAGTGAGCACTGAAAAAATGAAACAATACGTATAGTTTTATTCGAAGTGTGGACGTGCCAAGACAAATTTTACTATAATAGTAACAAGATATGGATATGGATGGACGACCGGGTCCGTACTACTTGCTTATATACATCATCGCGTACTGTATGCTACGGACATCTCCTCCTTCCAGTGCTGTGAGAGCTGCCATTGTAATACGTGCACGAATCAATTTTTAAAATGATCAGAAGAGCCAAGGTTGAAAGGGACGTACCAATGGCAAGAAATAGCTAGTTGCAACATGATTCACGCACAAACAACCAGTTAAAAATCCAAATTATGGTACAATCAGGAGCAGACCCAACGACTTGCATAAAGCACGGCAGGAAGGTCGAAAGGTCGTTGACATTCCTTCATACTGTGCTCGTACATTCAAGTCTTCAAGAAATCGATTCTCGTCAACGGTTCATCGAGCCCGTGCCAAACGGCATATTTACAGTCAAACCTCAACAACATCAATACCAGCGAGATTTTTGGCCAAGAAATGCGGCGATCACGGGGTAGCGACCGCTGTCCAGAGTGGGACATGGAGTCACCGAAAGGAGACATATAACGCTAGCAAGAGGCTGCGAAAGTGGCCGCCACTGCCTTCAAGAAATCTTGAAAAACCGGCCAACATGACCACGCTTAGAACCCAAGCACAGGCATTGGATTTGAACAGTAGTTCGGTTCATGGGTGATAACAAGCTGACCCGACCCCGCCAAGCGTGGCAGCAATCTCGGAAGAACATCCACGAGTTCCTTCCACTCATACCCTACTCGTACTTCCAAGCACCGGAATTGACGCGCTCGAGCTAGCAACTCGTCGAGCTGCTCCCATGTATCCTCAGGCTCTGCACAGTCCGAATGTAGATAGAGGAGAATACCAGCGAGGTTGTTATTGGCTTCGGGTATTTGCTCTAGGAACGATTGCATGTTCCAGTAGTCTTCCCATTCTGCCATAGAGAACGTGAGGTGCCGTAGGATGCTTGGATCGGGAAGATTTAGAGTTTCCCAACACATTTCGAAGCCTAGAATAAAGATGCAATCAATTCATCGATATCAGGAATGAGGAAAGGAATAAAAATACGCACCCGGCTCGAAGCATATTTCGAGATGTTTGAGAGATCTAGCGGTGATTAGGAGGACTTCGTGGACGGCCTCTTCAGTTTCGTGGTCAAAAATGCTGAGCCTGAGCCTTTGAAGTCGAGCGATAGACAACGGAGACGAGGGATTGGACCTGAGGGCCTTGAGGAGTAGAGGAAATGAGTAGTAGGAGAAATCGAGACTCTCAAGGTAAGCCTGCTGTCTTGGTAGTATGGGGAGAAGGTCACTGTCAATCTTATTAGAATTGCTGACGGAACTCATGTCGACATAAAGTTCCTGGACCTGTCCACAGGTCAAGAGAACCCCGAGAGGAAACTCAAAGATATTACAGATCTTTAACGTGCGAAGGGTCGGTACGTGCATGATTTTAAAGATCTCAACCTTGGACGTCTCCCAATCTGAGCTGAGCGTCCAGGTCCAGTCCAAGGGCTCCTCTAAATTATCGCCCGTAACGTTTAAATGGGCTAGGTTAGGGAAAGAGGGGAAAAAGACGCAGGATGTGGGGGGATTTGGTCGTAACACGATACGAAGCCTTGTCACAAAATTGCGCAGCCGTTCATTCGTCATCAAGGTTTGATACAGCACCTTCGAGTCGTAAGAGCTGTAGTACTCGGAGATGGGAAAAGAGATAGAAACGTCGCGAAATAGTCGCTTTTGTGCATTTTTACGAAAAGAAGAGCACGTGAGGCTACAGTTTAGCAACACAGGCGCGGTTTCGCGGTGGTCAAGATATGAATCGGCTGAAGGGACATAGGGAATCTCGTCCAGGATGAGGTCGAAAATCTCCTGCGGAAAAATTGGTCGAGATTGCATTCAAGTGGAGCACGAGGAAAAAACAGTTGGAGTGGGAAGTCATTCTCTTTCATGTCGTTCGTTGACACACTTTACATGTCCGTCGCTGTGGCATATGAGTGTCCTGGAAAAAGCTTTGAGGTGCGTTATATTGAAATTCCTATTAAATTTCTTCTTCTGTCCTATCAAGATCTTCACCTCTTCCTCCAGGAACTTCGCATTGACGACTATATTCACGCCTACAGTACCACCGGTCGTCCTCCTCCTCCCTGTCCTCAAATCCCGGCCGATTCTGCCTCTCGCACGCGTGCAGGCCTCCCGCCGCTCTTCGAGCCCCTCTCAGAATCAAAGCTAACCGGAAACAACTCAACAAACTCCGCCATACACGAGCCTTCCGCTCTTCCTGCCGCACAAGAGTTCACTGCAACGAAACTGGATGGAGAAACATTCCACACACTCTCTTCCATGCCCATCTACCAATTCTTCAGCCTAGAGGTACGTGTCGCGTGACTCATCGTGATTTGCTGAAAACGAACTAACAATGATAGGAACTGCGAATATACGCGTATCTACGAGGCAACAAAGTCTCCCCAACCCCAATCAACATGTCTCCCTTCATCATCGCATCCATCGCTCCCACGTCCACATCCTCTGTCACCACAATCAACAACTCTGTCCCAACACCCGGTGACCAATTGCTTACCATCACCACACAGCCCAAATACTCCGGTCATAGTCTTGAAGTGAGCCCTTCCCCTCCCCACTCCTTCTCAGCCCTGCCTGACTTGATTGCACTGAACAACTAGGAACTCCGCGTCGCATTCATGCAAGCAGGCCGCGAACTCAATTCCACCGAGATCATCGCACGCACTCCAGCCCGGCCACGGGGCGCGCTTGGCACGTCGTCATATCCTTTTGCTCCCCCACTCGCCACGCGTCGTTTCTAACTTTGATCTCAATCCTTTCTTGGAGGCATAATCTCTATATATTGAGAGTGACGAGGTGTCACTGTCGTACTAGGGCCTTCGTAGGAGTATCGACGTGTCAGGTAGTCCACGACGCCACAGTATTCTCGCTGTTGTCGCGACTTGACACGATAGAGCGTTCCTGTAGGCGGCTTGTTATGAAAATCAAGCTCAGGCCTCGTATTTTATGGATATCTATACCTATCTAGACGCCGACAAACGCTCCCCCCGCCTATTGGTTGTACGTCTGTATCATAACATCACACTGCTATCGTTGTTGTACTTATCCTCAATGCTATCTCTTGTACATATTACCCCTTCGTCGGAATGAACTATCTTTCGGTCTAAAGTTTCTCAATATATTCTGTCATTGGCACACCTGGATTCGGACCAGGAACAACTCGTAGCCATTACAATCCATTCACAGAGCAAGTCTCGCATGTCGGCCGGTGTGAGCACATAGTGAAGAGGACGTCTTGCTCGACTTCCTGCCAGTCTCGGCACGCCTACATGCGAGGAATAAATTTCAAAATGGAATGAACATCAAAAGTCAGAATTCAACGAGGTACTAGTCAGTAGACACACCTGGATTCGAACCAGGGACAATACGCGTAGCCGGCTTTCGATGTCATGCGCGGTGGATGCGATAGACCAATCTACACCATGTGTCCGTGCACGTAAGTACACACTACCAAAGATTTCTTCGAACTTGTTGACCAAGTTGCGACATGGCTTTGCTGAATGCAGGGACTCCCCACCAACGTTGCAGGCAAAAGATATAATACTTGCGAAAACAGTGGACACACCTGGATTTGAACCAGGAACAACCCGATGCCCGAAATGTCAAACCACTGGCACCAAGGCGGACGAGCGTGATATCCAAACTTCACTATGTGTCCTTGAGAACAGGCGAGCCTCCCGAGGTTTTATTTACGACTCGGACGTGTCGTATGGAATAAAGCATACCAACAGCCACAACGAACACACCTGGATTTGAACCAGGAACTACCCGTGCAGTTGACTCTCGAGACCCGCGTGGGGACTCGGATGTGTGCGGTATCCAAGTTTTACTATGTGTTCTTATGGGGTGGTAAGTGTTCCAGGTTTTTTTGGAATAAGCAGATTGTGTGCCGGTTTAGTATACAACTGACCTGATCAATATCGACAAGGCCGAGGGAGGAATAAATTGAACATCGACAAAGTGAGCCGGTTATAGACACACCTGGAATGAACCAGGGACGATCCTGCGCAAGCACCACTATCCAGAAACGCAGTACGAATCAGACGTGATTGTTCTTCTACACCATGTGTTCCGTACAGGTGAGTGAGGGGCCTTCGTCAAGACTTTGCAGATGCGCAATACGGTTTATGAGTATATGTTGCCGGAAACATTCTGGATCTCGCACTATGACAGGGATTTTAGAACCAAGATTGATGCGGAGGGAAATCAATGGGGACGGACGCCGTGACCTTCATGTAAACACACCTAGACTCGAACCAGGGACAGCATGTTCTTTGTTTAGCAGGTATGTTCTTTGTTGAACAGGTATGTTCTTTGTTGAGCAGGTCTTATGTATAATAGTATATCTCTACTACAGACCACCCGGCAGCATGGCTTGTCTCATCACGCATGAATCGATGCGAAAAGAAAAGACAGGACGGTCACAGATGGCGCCTGGACTCAAACCAGGGAAGAACCACGCAGCCTTTGATGTTCCCAAGCTATAACGAGCAGATGTGATTGCCAGTATACACCATGTGCCCATAGTATCCAGTGTCACTGATCATAGACTACACAACAAGAAAGGCACAAACGGGCTTGCGGACTGCACAACTTTCCCGACTCATGCCTTCAAGCACCCGACTGATGACAGCGCCATCGACGTGGCTGCAAAGGAAAGCCACTTAATATCCCCAACATAAACCGTGATGCAACTACATATGGACCGCGCAAGTTCTCCACCCTTTCTGACATACAAAGCGCGGCATAGTTGATGGATGGTCTACGCAATGTGTCCGCATAGGTGTAAGTTTGACTTGGCATGTGGCGCAACTTATATATCAGAGCTTCGAAAAACATGATTGATGCATGATCAGCGATTTGGAAGAGGAAAATCCCACATGACCGCCTGCCAAGGACACGTGTTTGATACCAGTTACACGAGAAAGCGCATATAGCATTTCTTCGTGGTTCCAGAACATAATCGGTGTTCATGGTTATAAACTATTTCTTATATACTTAATTAAACTTGCCAAAGTAGTACTACACAGCGCTAGTGCAATGACAAGGACTCACCAAAGACGGAAGCATGTGCATCGTCCAAGCGTAAGTTAGCTATCTGGGTACCCCTCTTCTGAGGGAACAAAAATAAACTACCACAAACTATGGACACACCCGGAATTGAACCGGGCACCGCCCGCAAACGCAAAGTGCTAAGCGGGCGTGATAACCAACTACACCATGTGCCCATGTTATTTTAGTCGAATTGAGCCTTCTTAGCCTTCATAACTGCCATAAGTCTGGATAAAAGAGTCAGCAGGGACGATCGCGATCTGTAGCAAGAATTCAAGTGATGTTTAATTGAATAATTGAGTAGAATATAAGAATGCGACTATTGACCAATCCTAAAGGCCTAAAGGAGTACACAAAGGCTTTGGAAAACGTCAAAGCTGATATGGTTCGTCCTGGAAACGGCCCGCCGCCCGGGCCAAGCGCGCGTCGAACTCATTCGGAAACATCCGAAAAGTGGCACAACCCATCATCTTCTTTGAAAACAACGCGTTTTTCTTCTCTTTCTTGCTTTTTATGCCCAGCAACTAGGTCCTTATTCATCAGTAAAGCGAGACATTCTCGAAGTCCTTCGTGCCTTGCAAGTGTGGCTTTGAGAGAAGACCCCGCTTGAGAGTTCATCCTCTGTCTGTGGTCAGCGTAAGAGTTGACGCGTGACGACGCGTAAGTCCTTGAAATCAAAAGTTTATAGTATCCCGTGTGTGACCTTCGATTTAGATGGTGATGCACGTGGCAGTAAGTATCTCGAGGGAAAAGGGTTAGTAACTATTTTCGCATGTTTAAACAACGGAAACATACCCCAGGCTGAAGGAGATGACCTTGGTTCTTTGCCAACCTTTGTTTCGACATGACTATGATGACATGACCAGTGATCAGTGGCCGTGGCCGTAAGGATATGCATATAAACCACAGGGTACTAGTCCCTTGTACGGTCACACCGACACTTCTATTGTTCAAAGACAACCAGTGAGTTTAACCAGCCATTTTCAGTCGTGGATTAATAGGACCTGCTAATGATCGTGTACAGATGCTCACAAATGCCGACTGATCGAGATTTGGTAATTTGGAAAACTGATAGCTCACTATTTCTGCCAACACGGCCAGTTTTCCCACAAGAAGTCTTTGCTCATATCATAGACCAGTTCTCCCCCCCAGACTACGTATCCGAGGCCGATGAGCTCACCCTCCGCGCTTGCAGCCTCGTATGTTCAGCATTCAGAGATCCAGCACAACGACACCTCTTTAAGTGTGTTACTCTCTTTCTCCCCGACCCTTATGTCTTTCATGATCCCACCATCGCGCCGTGGAA
>JAGGAW010008653.1:0-27568 GCA_017657375.1 Termitomyces sp. T27 | reverse complement strand
CTCGCGCTCGCAGCCGCGGGCGCAGGGATGTTCACCAGCTTCCTTTTGTGCGTCCCTCTTCACTGGTCATAAACCCAACGCTGACCCCCCACGCAGAACCCCCATCGAGCTCGTAAAATGCAAAATGCAAGTTCAGATGCTCGTCACCCCCGCTCCCACCGCCGCGCTCCCAGGCCCGCTCACCGTCCTCGCCTCCGTCGTGCGCACCACAGGCCTCCGCGGGCTCTGGCTCGGGCACACGGGCACGCTCATCCGCGAGACGGGCGGGACGGCCGCGTGGTTCAGCACGAAGGAGTTTGTCGCGCGGGTGCTGTTGGCGCGGCGGGCAAGGGAGGGCGCGGAGGCGGGGAGCCATCGTGGGCATGGAGGTCACCACGGGGGAGGGAGCCAGCTGAAGCCGTGGGAAAGCGCGGTGTCGGGCGCGTGTGCGGGCGCGATGTTCAATCTTGCGCTGTTCCCTGCGGATACGGTGAAGAGCGCGATGCAGACGGAGGAGGAGCTCCGGGGGAAGGCGAACGCGAGCGGCAAGGGGAAGGGATTCTGGGGGACGGCGAGGGAGATGTATGGGAAGCAGGGAGTGAGGGGGTTGTATGCGGGCTGTGGCATTACCGTTGCGAGGAGTATCCCGAGCAGTGCGATTATTTTTCTGATTTATGATGGGTTATGTAGGTATTTTGCGTAGGTTATATACTAATAGATGAGATTGGATTATGCGAGAGGAGTCTACTCTGGATTCTGTGTATCGATATCCTGGCCCACGTACAATCCTCACCTCAAGTGCCCGTTTTATGCGAAGGCACTCACAAGTATCTCCAGCCATCAGATATCGACTGCCTTAGTGACGAGGAAATTCTTGTGCTCCGGGAGAATACCCCCAAGCTACGTGCTCAATACTCTGTTTTAAAATTGACGCCCAACACCGTCGCGAAGTGTTGCCAAGATTTGGACAACGAGCTTCTTGTAAAGATGTCACGGTAACTTTTCCTTATGAGTCCAGATGTGTTCGAGTTCAGAGCATGGTCAGCATGATCAGTCGGCAGCTGGATGCAACAGGCATAGATTCTACGAGAAAATACAATTTATTACATGAGTTGGATTCGTGACAAGACAGGAAGTCGTAGACAGCCCCACGAGCTTCATGCTCAAAATACGTCTCAGTCAACAACCTCGAAGAGGTCGTTGTAGGCGAGGATGAGGTACATGATACTCTGTGTTCTCTGGCATTCTCGTTTCTCTGCTTCTGAACGGTGACAAGTCGGAGTGGCGTTCACGATCATACGACAAAAAGGTATTACATACAAACCAGATAGGACAGAATTCGTGTTCGCTTCAGAAAAGTCTGGGAGGTTACTGGATTGCACGAGGAAAAGGTTACTATCTGTGGGGGGAGGACTTCATTTCATGTGGTTGAGGCTGATACCTGAGGAAGGAATGGTGGCGTGGGACCGTGCAAGGCGAGGGACAGCCTTCAACAAAAGAAAGAACTCCATTGCGAGGATTGAAGATTGCGAGGATTGAAGGCTATTGAAGGACGGCGAGAAACTATGTTGTCTCAGTGAATTGAAAGTCTTCAAGCTTGTGCTATCGGTAGTATGAAGCATCCTTCGCAAAGGTAGTGATAAGAGAGCTAATCATCGATCTAGTAGGATGGAAATTCTTGTATGTGAGAACTTAGCGCCCGACGAGAACTGCAAACTCATCCCATTCCGCGCATTACATCACTGCGTCGGTAGATAGGTGTGTAGTAGTTTCCTATGCACGACGAGGCATCGGTACTCGACTCCTGAGAATGAACGGCGGCATTCACATTGCTCATTATCCGGAACTCGAGGTTCATGTTTCTATATCCAATTTTGCTCCAAGAATACATCATCACGCTGAGTACCTCCGTGACTCGAGAATATTATATCATTAGCGTTTGGATTGGAGGACGGAACAAAACACTTGTTGACTCGCAGAAAATGACCGACTGCCAGAAGAGATTGAAGAGACAAAAAAGACAGACTGGAAAGGTTACATGCGAATAGATCATTGATAGCCTGCAGCTTCGAGGCAGAACATGAGAACAAGAGGGAGTTCCGCACAACTCAATGTATTAGTCAGCATCACTGGGATGGCCGAAGGAATTGACAATCAATGACAAACAAGTGATCACGCACTCCTGAAGTTCCCTTGTTGCCGCACAGAGGGTCAAAAACCATTACCCTTCTTCAACCTTCTGGTTCTCTGTCTTTTCGCCAAGGCTGAACCAGGCATTGCATGGACGTTGTTAGCAACGTGAGGAGGCATCTTGCCTCGTGGGCAAAGGGAGGGGAGTCCGAATGGTGCGCAGTTTACTCTCTTCTACTGGGTAACCTGATTTATAGTGGCGTAGTCGAAATTCCCTCTTTGCACCACATTGCAATCCTTCGGATATAAACTGTGTGGATACTCTGACTACTGCGTACCATACACTTCTATGTTCCGCTCTGCAGACATGGTCGCCAAAACACCCGATCACGCCTGTCGTGTTCGTCGAGTTTGTGCAGTCGGTCCTTGTCACTCTTCCTTCGTCTTCTTCGGGATCAACTACGTCCTCGACAATTCTCGCAGCCTTTGGAGAAATTCTTGTCGACATGATTTGGTCGGTCGACGCGGAGTTGGATGAAGTTTTGAGCGATGCAAAAATTACGTTGGCCGCCTGCGCTAAGCAAGAAACTAATAATAACGTGTCCTTTGTCATGGCGAAGACGAAGAAAGCTGAACAGACTGCGGAGAAAGATAAGGAGACGGTTCAAGTTATTGTAAAGAAGTTTCTTGTGCGTGCCTACACATATTTGACTTTGGACTGATTCTGACTGAGGAGTGAAGGACTTGGGAATTGTAAATCCTCATCTATGTCGTGAACGCCTTGACTCCACCGTTTTAGCAAGTGTTGGTCTGATACCAGACAAAGTTGCTATGGACAAGAAGGAAATCAGAACGCGAACTGGGCTATTGTCTGTCTCATTCTTCAAACTCTGATTATATTGGCTAATCTGTTACATAAAGTTACAAGCAGAACAAGTTCAACCTTCTCCGTGAACAGTCCGAAGGCTACAGCAAGCTCACTTCGGAGCTGACCAGCTCTCTGGGCCCCTCTCACTCCCCTATTACTGGACGCCCAACCGAGCCTTACTCTGCTATCGAAGAACGCGCTCGTCCAGTGTGGGAGAAGGTTATCAGCCTCATTGGGTATTTTGATCTCGACCCCAATCGAGCTCTTGACATCATTCTAGATGTGCTCTCAATACATCTATCGACTCACTACACTTTCTTCATTGCTCTTCTTTCGTTCTCGCCTTGGGCAGGGTCTTATCGCCGACCAAACTTGGCATCTATGGAGACCAGCCTTTCTCCTGGCTCCTTTCAAGGCAAAACTTTGGATGAGATTTTGACTCTTGCGGATCCAAAGATGCGTGAGGCTGAAGACGGCCACAACGATGGAAAGCCTCGAGTATTGGCTCAGGTGTTAGGTTTCAAGTTCGCATACTATCAGGTAAGTACAACACCACTCTAATAAGGTGTCTTTTGACATTTTCTAAGTCTGCAGATGTGACCGAATCAACACCAAAAAACCTTTATCTTACAGCTGCCATCTTAATACGCGAAGGGTTTATTACCTTAGAAGACTTATATCCTCATGTGAGATCTTTCTTCCCTTGTCTTTATCCGCAATGGATTGACCTCTGTGGACAGCTCTCGCCGGATGACAGTGCCATGGAAAGTGTCAAAGAAGACTATCGACGAGATGTTGCAACGCGTATAGCGGCTACCACTGTCAGTCAGCTTGCAATGGCTGCACCTTTAGAGTCTTCAGGGTCACAGTCATCCAAGTCTAAACCTACACCCCAAGCAGAAGTCAAGAAAAGCCCTGAGTCTAAAGATATTAATCAGAAAGTCGGGCTTCTAACTGCTCTCCTCGCGATTGGAGCCTTGAAGCCTGCTCTAGCGATTCTCTCCAAATTCCCATTTTTAGTTGATGCGCGAGTTGAAATCGCCGATCTCATGATTCGAATCATGAAAGTCTCAATATCACCTCTTTACGAGTCTCTTTTGGTAACCAAGGAGCGGAATCCGAGCTTCACTCAGCCTCGGACACGATATGGAACGTCGGGCGCCACGGCTGCGCCTAGCCGAAAGCCGGTGCTCACCCTTTGGGCACCGACTCCTCCTAGCACGTACAACACAGATTTCGTCTTCTTTTATCCTGATTGGGTCGAACAAGTACCGATTTGCAGTTCCTTGAGTGATCTGGAAAACGTTATAGAGCCACTCATGAAATTCATTGGAGTTCATGTGTCCCGGGATCCATTGTTTTTGACCAAGTTTCTGCGACTTGGTCGAACCCATCTTCAAACAACAGTAACTACCTTTTCATTTTGAATCTTGAAAATCTATTTCTGATGCCGCATATAGCAAATGCCTTTTGATCCCGTCACCAAAAGGCCGACCGGCGAACCCGATCCCAATCATCCAATACGCCTCTTCTGGTTCAAAGTTTTACGAGTCTACCTTCTTCGAGCTCTTACTTTGATCCGAGGAAATGCCGTCTGTACCGTCGAAGTCTGGAACATCATTCGACAATACTCCACCACATGTCGTTGGCGTTTATATGGTGAATGGAAAACGAAGATGTACGAATCTCACCCAGAACTTCAAGTACGCTACTCCCAAGCCAAAAGCGAAACGAAAGCCATTCTTCGACGCCTTAACACCAATTCGAATGACACACTCTCGGGCACTGTCGCAAAGCTTGCCCACTCGAATCCTTGCGTATTCTTTGACAGAGCAGTGCATCAAATCATGTCTTATGACAATCTAGCGAATGTTGTTATCCAAGCACTTCGTTATGTCACAAACATGGGCTTCGACGTATTGGTGTACATCATTGTTGACGCGTTTTCTGATCCTCACAAGCCACGACTCAAGGATGATGGGGTCAATACGGCTGATTGGCTCCAAAGTGTGTTCCATTCATAATATTCTCAGTAATAGACTGACGTGCATGTAGGTCTCGCTTCCTTCACCGGAATGCTGTTCAGACGCTACAGTGCTGATCTTACACCTGTTTTGACATATGTCATGCATCAACTGTACAATGGACAGACGACGGAGTTGGTAGTTTTGAAAGAGCTCATTTGGAAAATGGCTGGTATCGAACCCCTACCAAGTCTTTCGGATGCCCAAGTGACTGCAATGGCTGGCGGACCGATCCTTCGCATAGAATCGATTGCATCTGCCACCCGTGGTGCACGGCTTGACCCTGGAGATGCCGTTCTTAAAGGCCCTTGGCGTCTAGGGAAGGCCTTGCTGGATTCATCTTTAGCTTTAAGCCTCCTTATCCAAGTCGCGCAACAGCGACAGGCTTGCGTGTTCAAAGCCCCAGACACGCACTTGAAATCTTTGGGAAGTCTGTATGATACGGTACGTATTTTCTATCCTGTGTACCTTCCAAGTCGCTGATTTTCAGTCAACGCCAGACCCATGGTGTCTTACTCCAATATTTAGAGCTTCTGACATCTCCCTCAGTGATACCTCTATCCGAGTATGCCAACAAAGTCCTTCCCTCTCTTGGGGATCTCGGTGTCGTTTATGGAATCTGCGCACCAATATGCATGCAGATCATCCGGCCTGTCCTTCAGGCATCCCTCCTGGTTTGTTGGTCTCCCTCACTAATCAACAAGCGCTTATCAAGCCGGGACTGCATAGAAATCGGCGTTGGCCATGCAAGAACAGGAACGTAAAGCGAGTGAAGAAGCTGAGAAACGGTTGAAAGCAGCCCTGACTGCTAAACGGGAGCCAGTTGCATCTAGAGTTGCCTCGCCGAGCCTTGGTGTTCCCAGTGTTTCTGAAACCCCCACGGAGGCCAAGCCTCATACCGAAGAACAATCAGCACAAGAGGATATCTCAATGGACGCCGAGTCAGCCAGTCCTGCCCCCCCTGCAGAGGTCAGTGATGAATATATATAGGTATGAGATAAATTCTCAATATATGCAGAGCATCTGGATTCCGGAATTGGCTTCATTGTTCGATGACATTAAGAAAATTGCACCTGGAAATGCATACGACATCATGGGGTAAGTTAATAATTGTACAGTATAGTTATGGCTTATTTTGTTCCCATCTTTGTCCAGACCCGGGTTCTACTCGACTTTCTGGCAGCTTTCGACCTACGACTTGTCACCTCCGACTAGCAAATACGATGAAGAGAGTGCGGCATTGCTGCAGCTCAGTAGACAGGAAGAAAGCAAATGGCGTTCGGCGGACCATTCATCTGATCGTGCGAAGCGCTCAACAGCTATTTCGCATAAACAACGACGAGAGCGCTACATCAAGACTCATGAGCTTCTTCTGGAAGAATTGAAGAATCAAACAGCATCCAGGGCTTTTACTTTGAAGCGTCTTAGTCGCGAGAAGCAACATTGGTTTTCTCATGGTATGTCCTATAGCTACATATGATTTCCGGTGGCCCATCATTCCACTTAGCACCGAAAGCGGGGGCGCTTGTCGGCTCCATAATCGAACATTGCATTCAACCCCGTTGTTTGTTATCCCCTATGGATGCCGACTTCTGTGCACAGTTCATCAAAGTCCTTCACACCCAAGGAACGCCAGGTTTCCATACCTTGAACTGCTATGATAAGGTTTGTCGCGATGACTGATATCTCTCATCATCTTATCTTTTTGTGCTAGCTACTCGGAGATCATGTCAAAGTTGTGCTCTTTTCTTGCAGTGAATACGAAGCCCACAACTATGGTATGCCTTAATTCAGTTGATCGTTCATTTGAAATTCGTTTAAAGAGCCTCTCTTAGGCCGGTTTCTGTTGGGGATACTTGCGGACACGTTTAAATGGTACAGTGATGAGACAGCGTATATGGCGGACAATCGTACCAAAATTGGTGGGAAGACGGTGTACAACCCTGGTTTACAGCGGACCTGGTCAAACAAGAGTGTCACGTTAGACAGCCTTCTTGATTGGCCTAGCTTCCAGCGCATACTCAGAAAATGGCACAAGAAGTTAGCGAAGGTAAGTGACCGTTGGATTGTCAGATCTTAGTTGTATCTCAACCTTGCCAAGTGCTTTATAGACTGCATTCAAACTGGAGAGTTTATGCATGTTTACAATACTATTATTATCCTGAAGGAGCTCTTGCCTGTCTTCCCTCTTGCGGCATTATCGATCACGGACACCGGCGCCAGCCTTGATGCTGCGATGGATCGCTTTTTGGAGAATGAGGAACGTGGGGATCTCAAGATTCTTGGAAGGGCGTATGTCTTGTCTTTCTTCTGTCTCTTTATTGGCTGCTCAGCTATGTTGTCTAGTTACTCTGCCGCTTTAAAGAAGAGGGAGTCTTTATGGGCAATTCCAAGAAAGGTGTGTCTTGGTACACTTTCTCCTTTGTTAATTAACACTTACCGTTATGGAACAGCCACCTCCGCCTCCCGCAAACGTGGCTACATCGTCACCAAAACCATCCAATCCATCCCAACTAATCGAGAAGACTCGAGGCCATGTACCTCCCAGCGGCCCAAGCTCCACTGTTGTACCTGTCGGTGATGGACGCCGCAACAATCCAACTCCCACTCCCGGCACGGCACCTTCTGGTCCCCGGGCTCAGCTCTCGAACGGTTCCGCCCCAACGACCGAAAAGTCATCCAGCAGCAACATCAGTTCAACTAAAGCTGCAATGGACAGGTTTGTTAATCTCTTGCTATATTCAGGTGTCGCAATTCTCACTGTTAGATCTTGTAGTATACCCCGCCCTGAAGTGGTCAAAAGAGTTCGACCAGGTGACAAGCATAGCCAATCACCAAAACCACCAGAATTGTCCGTTTCTCTTGGAGATAGTATCAAATCGTCAGTTCCTTCGCATCTCAATGAGCTTCGCGTGTCCGGAAAAGACGACGCGCCTTCCCGGTCACGGTACAACAGTCCTTCGCATCTTCGGGATTCTCCTCTCCCACAACAAACCTCTCCAGCAGGCAAGTAAACTCTCTTCCACAGAGTCTTTTGCCTGAACAGGATATCAGATAATGTCCCTACCATGCCCCCGCCGTCAGTTCCTAGTCAGACACCCTCGGCACAAGAGCTAAGGGAGACCGCCAAGCAATCCATCCGCACTGATAAAATGGATCCCATGCGGAGCGCTGGTGGTTCAGGCGCACCGTCTCCTCGCGTCCGATCTCCTTCGCCAGTTAGCCGTCCTGGGACTAGGAATCATAGTTCTGAAAGCCGTGCAAGTGGAGGTCGCTCGCGCTCTGAACGTGGAAATGCTGAGGGAGAACGCGATGAAAGACGCTTGGAAAGAGAAAGTCGCCAGGATTCACGCGAACATGCACCCGGCCCCAGTCGCCGTGATAGCGTTACTCACACCCGCAGCGAGCGTAGTGGACGTGAGCGTATATCAGCCCGTGAGATGGACAAAGATGGGGATCGAGACAAGGAGCGAGACCGACCTCGAGATAGACACGACCGCGACAAGGATCGTGAGCGCGATCGTGACCCAGACAGGAGAGACCGCGAACGCGACAGAGATAGAGACAGAGACAGGCATCGTAGGGATGACAAGGATAGGGACAGGGACAGGGACAGGGAAAGCAGAAAAGATAGAGACCCAACTCGTGGCCTGGGAAATCTCCTCATGCCGCTATCCGACGATAGAGCACTTCCTACACGTCCAGATCCTCGACATCGTCCGACGGCACTTGATGATGGTCTTGGAAAGAGGAGACGACCCGCCGACGATGATGTGAGTGTCTGTTATTTTTACGTTCTTGCACTAGCTGATCAGACCTTGAATTGCAGCCCGACCGAGGTTCTAAACGTACCTCGCGCAAAGACGGACATCGTGAGGATCGTGGTCGCAGACCTGTGGAGAAGGACGGTCACGATAGGAATCGTGATTCGGATAGACGTAGGAAAGACCGCGAGGGCTCAGGCGACAACGAACCGCGCATACCTGCTTCTTTAGACAAGGTACATAATATTTCCAGGGTTTCAATCAATGGGTTGTGCTAATACTTAGATCAGACAATGGACAAACGCGTGGCTTCGGAAAGTCATGCACCTACAAACCCTCCATCAGGTCCCAACTCCAAGACCCAACCGCCGAGCGCCCCGCGAGCCATGTATCATGATCCCCCAACACGCGGTCCGAAAGCGGACTTGCCGCCTCCGAGAGACCGCCATCGAGATTATCCATCCAATCCTCCTATACCAGGCCCAAGTAGCACCCCACATCTTCATCCAGATCAAGGACCGCCTCCTAGTCTCGGCAGTCTTCACTCTCGCATAGGTGACAAGGAACCTCCCCGATCGTTACCACAACCCCCTCCGAACTCGTATCGTCCTGATCTTCAGCCACAGCGCAAAGAGGATGATCGTGAGAGCAGAAAGCGGACTGCCTCTGGTACGTTGTTACCCCGCATGTACGGGTCAGTGGATATTGACATCTTTTTCTTTTATTCAGATCGCGATAAAGAGATCAGCGAGCCTGTACTCAACCTGATGGGCGAACTCGTACAGGCTCCTAAGCGCCCGCGAATCAACAGGACACGGTACACTGGTGGCAGCACACCAGGTGTAGCGAAAAAACTTGGCCTTCCAGTTGACCCTTCTGCAGGAGACAAGAGGAGAAGGGATTGATGGCCATAGGATTTCAGTTATACAATGTATCTTAATATTAATAAAATGCAGACGACTCAAACTTCCCCTCGTAATACACTGCAAACTGCAAAAACGTGAAGGTCACGTATATTTCCGACAAAACGATGAAAAAGCTTCTTCCGCTGTGTGAAAACTGCTCAGGGATGTGGTTTTGATTGTAGAACTCATAACCTCTTATAATGTCCCTTTGAACGAGTCACATCCCGCGCAACTCGGAGTGCCAAAAGCAAAATTGCAACCTACTGAACTCGATTTTGAGGCACCAGTCCTATTACTTGGGCCGCGGGGCGCTCCCTACGACTTCTGAATGGGTTTCGCAGTTCTCAGAAAGGAGCGAAAGAATTCCATTTTTGTCAAGCGCGCGCCGCGCGGCACTTGAGCCATACGCATCACATTCTTCATTATTTTCTTTAGATTTTCTTGCTTTGGGGATCGCCATGATCTCGGAGTTCATTGAAGAGATGTTCTATATGACACAGATGGAAAAAAACTTCAGTATTTCCCCTTGAATTCCCGGAAAGGATAAAACTCAAAGCAAAGGCTCAAATCTAATTCCAGAAGATCCCTTGAATTATAATTATACATTGCAAGATGGGTACTATTGGGTAGACGATAAGTTAAGGATGCCACTTAGATGCGGTCTGCAAGTTGAATCGCAGGCCCGATTAGAGTTGATTTCATTCAGCGCCTTATGAGAGTGAGGAACTCTTCGCGCGTCTTTTGTTGTGTGCGGAAACAACCGAGCATACAGGATGTGACAGTTAAAGAACCAGGTTTCTGTACTCCACGCATGGTCATACACATGTGACTAAAACAATGCATCGACGTTAACGCAAATTTTTAACAAATAACCAAAGGTGGCAACTCACGTCGCCTCCATGACTACGGCCACCCCACGAGGCTTGATTGCCTCCTGTACGGCAATTGCAACTTGTTTTGTCAGACGTTCCTGGACTTGTAACCGTCGGCTGAATGTTTCTGCAATCCTGGCTAATTTGGACAATCCGAGAACCAGCTGATTCGGGATGTACGCTATTGCTATCTGATGATAGACGACATTAACATGGGCAGTCAGATAACAAAGTAGATAGTAGGGCTTACCTTGCCAGTAAAGGGCACGAGATGATGCTCGCATAGACTCGAGACGTCGATATCCCGGACAATGACCATCTCATCGTGATCTTCGGCAAATACAGCATCGTTAATAACATCTGAATCGTAAAAAAACTCGAAATTAAGTAGCGTGTTGATTAACAGAGAACAGAGAGGTGACCTGCAAGTTTCTCTTCGTATCCCCGTGTCATCCACATGAGCGCCTGAGCATAACGTTCTGGGGTCTTGAGCAGACCCTCGCGATCCGGATCTTCGCCAATTGATTCGAGAATGACACGAACTGCAGCGGCCATCTTCTCCTCGCGCGCACGCTTTTCCTCAGGTGTGGCCAGGAGACGAGAGACAGTCGATTTTGCTGGATGAACTCGTGAACTCAGACGTCATAAGGATCTTTGATTGCAAGGGGCGCACCTGGCCATCCAAGACCATTTGGATCAGGAACAATGTTGTGCAGGTCAACAGGCCTTGGATTGTTCGGGTCAGACGGCAACTGTGGGCTGGCTATGCCTGACTTGCGGAAGCCGTATTCATCACGCGAGAGGGGAGACTTAGGGTGTTTGCGGTAGACCTCGTTATCGTCGTCATCGGCAGCTTGCTCGGCCTGGAGCTGTTGAAGGCTATCAGCGAATTGTGCGACGTGGAAAGAATCGTGAGAAGAGTAATCCATAGAATAACAGGGCGGGTGGTGCGGGATAATAATTTTAATGTCGTCGGACAAGTTCCGTGGCGGGAGCACGTGGGACGACGCCCAAACTGGCAAAGGTGGCCCGAATTGCTTTCAATTGACGCGGTATGATCTACATAGCCGATATAGCTATTTGAAAGGCTCTACCCGTCACCGACGCCTGGGTCGTGGCTGCCAAATGCGCATACCGTACAGCCTACGACCATTGTGTGTACTGCATCAACGGCCATCGAAAACATCCGGATGATTTCGTATATATGAATAATGTTCCAACTCCTCGCGTTCACGCCAACTTTCCTTGTCCCTATAAACCCGTCTCGATGTATGTCTTACTCTCAGAATACCTGAGCATGTGCCAGAGGGTTGGTCGTCACATGCTTTTCAACACCCCACACCCTCTATCCTCCGACGCCAAACACTCACCCCTCGAAGAAAACTACCAGCCCGTCCAGGAATCTGACATCTGGAAGGGAACGGAGTCCGTCTATGACGCATGGCTAGCGTCCAGGGAAGTCCCTGGTCAGAAAGGTATATACCTTGTGGCGGGGGCGCAACGTCCGCTGAGTCTAGGAAACGTTCGTCTTGCCTTCTGTGCAACTAATCAAAGAGGCGTTTTCGACTTTGTATGGTGTCTCAATTGAAAGTTGTACGCGTATTGACATGTAACGACTCAGTTCAAAAATCTCCTCATTCTGAACCCATTGCGAACGGCACTTATGATGTCCCTGAACATCATCCGTAGCCTCTTTTCCGCGTTCCGAAGTTACTCCCAGGTGAGTCGTTAAATCCTACACGACAATGATAACTCAATCCCGGTTCCAGGCCATGATCATTGATGAAGTACGTTAAGACTTTGAAATTTGTGTAACTTTCACTGACCCCTCAAAGCTCCAATCTTTAGTTATTTCAGGAGATTTTACATGGTCCCGGCTTTTGTACCTGATCTCCACCGAACTCCTCAGAAGAGTCGTGGAAGGATTACTTGAATCTTTTGCGTAGGACAAACCTCTGACTCTGTTAAATACGCTCTCACCCACCGCGTGGTCTGCAGGTTTTCCAACGAAAATATCGTCCTCGAGTCGGCGCGATTCTATCTCGAGCGCGAACAATTGAAAAATCGTGTAAGGCTTGACGTCCCAACTCTAGCTGATCCTGTGGTACGCGACCTGCTACAAGAAGCGGACATGTTTGCTGGCTCATTCAATGGCATGGGCTTTGGGCTTTTGTCCCCTCTTGACTTCGTTCGCATCCTATCCCTTGCAATAGAGATTGTCTCACATATTTATATTGTGATATCATTGACCCGAGGGGCCAGTCATCTCGGTATTCTTTTTCTGTCAATAGCCTCCACTGTATTGCCTTTGTTTCTTCCATGGTGTCATTTTTCTACTGAACAACCTGAACCTCCTCCATCTGAGCGAGAATCTCGAGCTGTCGAACGTCACGAGCGAATGCGTAATTTGGCTTACAGTGATGTACACCGGCCGGAAATTGCACTCTTTGGGCTTGGAGATTGGATACTAGAGACCTGGTCGTCTGCACGTAGGGTTGTCGCGGTCATGGAAGAACCGCACGTGCTGCGCGAGTCTTCATTGTTCACACAGCTCCACCTTTCAGACTTGATGGTCGCCCTGCAGAATGTAGGTCAATAAAATTTTATTGTTGCTGATTGAATTTGCTTAGGATAACCTCGATCAGATCCCTCTCATCTGGCTGATGCAAACATCTTCCGCATCTCTAGGGTCTTTGACATTGTACCGAGGCTCCATTCAAGCCGTCGTGTGCGCTTGTGGTAATCTGATGAGGATGACCAAGATGGCGTTCCAAGGAATTTTTTTAATGTCTGCGTTTTGCGCCAGCATGGAGCTTAGGCCTCGGCTACAACCGGAGGATGCTGAGATGGCCGTTTATGATTCATTACCAGGAGGTGTAAGCATCGAAGTCAGGTGCGGAACATTGTGGCATCTGGAGCCTCTGTATTAAATCACAATTTCGTAAAGCGAGTTGTTTTACACCTACCCGGGGAGTAGTGAGCCGGCATTAAAAGATGTAACATTTACACTTGTTCCCGGGGAAACCCTGGCTATTGTGGGATACAATGGTTCAGGCATGTTGCAGTCATATCAATCGAAGTGGTCTATCTCTCTACTAATAACAGTTTCTAGGAAAGACTACTCTTGCGAAGATCCTGTTGAGGATACTTGACTTTGATAGTGGATCTTTGAAAGTCAACGGAGTTGACATTCGACGGTACCTTCCTGATGACTACCACCGACATACATCCGCTGTGTTCCAGAGTTTTTCCAAGTTTAACGCCACCGTCCAAGAAAATGTCGGACTTGGCTATGTCGAGCAATTAACGGAAGATCGAGCAGTTTCCACAGCTGTTCATCTCGCTGCGGCCGATGAACTCGTGTCTTCATTGCCACGAGGGCTAAGAACAACGCTCGATAATTCTGGGTTCGAAAGCATATCATATCCCGGAATGAATTACCGTCAGCACTCTCAGCATAACGGACTTTCGGGCGGAGAGGTGCGTCTTTCGTATGCTCTTTCACCATTCATGCGTTCATTTTCCAATACAGTGGCAACGAATTGCAATTGCTCGCGCGTTTATGAGAGCTAATCAACCAGAGGTTGATCTTCTTTTGTTTGACGAGCCAGTGCGTATGCAGGTCATACATCTTCTGGTGAAATCTAACTCCAGAAATTAGACGTCTTCTCTCGATGCCATGGCGCAGAGTCAAATCTTTAACACCATCGAGAAAATTTCAAGATCTCCTTCTGGAAAGCGGACAAAGACAGTGATTTTCATCACGCATCGTCTGTCGACAGCGCGCCGTGCAGACAAGGTTGCCATGATGGAGAATGGGGTAACAGTGTCTTCATCTTGTTATCATGACATTTGCTGATTTCGAACATTTTTAGACAATATCCGAATTTGGGACACACCAAGAGCTCCTAAATCAAAATGGGGGTTATGCGGCACTGTATAATGCATCAATATAGAACTTAATGTATAGTATATTAGCAGGTACAGCATTGTGCTAGAAATCTTATAGAAATCCTTTCTTCATTGTACAATAGTAATAATGTATTTGACTTGATCCAATTCTAATATTAGATCATTTCTTCCGTTGCACGGTCCGTGAAAATAACCTTTCCGTCATCGAGGATGGCATCTACGGGCGTTCCCTCAATGTCGGATGTTGCAGACAGTATGTCCAGGTCCTCGGACTTGCCGTATGCACCAACAATAAGGCCGGCATTCCTTATGCCATGTATCAACGATGGTACTTGGACCTATGTCGGGTCGCCCCATCAGTAACGTTGAATATGCTGAAAGACAGTACCCACGAGCAAGTCGGCATCCACAAGGATACCCAACAAGTTGTTGATTCTGGCAAATTCAACAGCTGCCCCAATACTTGACAGACGTGGGTCGTTTGCTTCCTCGGCACCCAGGGCCGTCGGACTGGGTGTAGACAAACTACTCTTACCACATCGAGATACGAAGAAGACTGGATCTGCCCGAGCTCCATGAGGTCACCTGAGGCGTAAGTATGGGGTAAAACTCTCACAATTTGGTTGCTTCCAATTTAGTACAGAACACACATCCGGTGAAAAGGATGCAAAGGCTATTTTTCGGCGTGCGTAGGAAGCATCTAGAGCTGCAGACGCATGATAAATGTTTCGCAGCACTGAATCTACGAATCTGTTGAGGTCATGGAAGTGACCGACAGCTAGCCGTTTTCGCATTGATCTAGATGGGTACGCTAATTCCAAGCAGATGTCGACGCCAGCAGGAAGAAGCTAGGCGGGAAAACAGTCTATGCGAAGAAGTTATTGAATATGAATAACCAGATACCTTAAGAAGTTGCGCAAGAGAAAGCATCGATCTTGGTAACACGGAGGTCCATTCTCCCACTGATATAGTCCCAGTCGGACTACCCCTTCCTTGATGATGAGCCAGGGATTCGAATTGCGTGAGGGTAACGTCAGAGACGCCAAGTTCGAAATCAGTCCCCGGAAGTAACCAGTCGGAAAAGATGACAGGTTGTAGGTCTTTTGTTACTTGAACAACAGCATAGATGTAAGTGCCTTGGAGGGATGAGATTGTGAGGAACTGGCCGCCCTCATTGATAATAGAGTGAACCGATGGAGATGCTTGAGCTGAGCCAATCAGCCTGGAACGATGGGGCCACTTTGACGTGTCTGGTTGTGCGATGGAGGGAGGCACTGTCATTGATTTCCAGTAGGTCTCTACATCTCCACCAAAATCCAACGTAACGCCTTCGAATGGTGTTATGATTTTAATTTCAAAATCAACCTTTTTTTATGTTAGCGAACTTTGATTGTTGGCCCTTCTTTACTCACCTCTCCGACTACGTGCAATCTTGTGTCGAGTATCGGTAGTGTGAAGGCATTGTTGTTCTTGAGGTCGCGAAATAATGCAGGTAGCGCCACAGCCCGACCAATTGTTCTCGTGCCGAAGTTAGGATAGATAGAGAATTCCAGCGAGAGATTGCTTAGCGAATTGATCTGGAATGCAAAAACCCCATCTTCATCCTTTTGGGGAAGAGACACGCTATACGGCGCAGAGTTGACATTGTGGCTCGAGGTCATGACTAGCTTTAACGGCGTCGATGCCAGGAGATATTCGTCTTCAAAGACTGGGCTTATCAAACGATGATGAAGGCGTACACCGGAAATTGTTTCCGGGCGGCGTGCAGTATGGCCTATCGTGACCTGTACTAAGTTACTCCTGTCCAGATAATTGTGTCCATAGACGCGATGAGGCATGATAGGTGGCGGAAGCGATAGGGAGGGAATGTGATCAATGTCAGTTTCTGATTGACCGCCCTTTTCGGACATCGGCGACTCAAACTTCGCAGGGGCCGGAGTCGAAGAAGGTTTGTTCTTCGCGGCGTCCAAGATGAGAGCCAGGGATTTGTGATGGCCATACCATGCTGCATAGTGAACGGCTAGGTGGCCAAGTTCATCAGAGGCGCAGATCCGGGCACCTGCTTCTAGAAGGATTCTAACACAGCGGTCTTGTCCGTAACGTGCGGCATGGAAAAGAGGTGTCCACTCGTGATATTTGTCAGGAGTGTCCCAGCCCTCCTGATTGATGAGCAGTCGACAAACTTCAGCATGACCTTCTCTTGCAGCAAGATGCATAGGGTATTCTCCATTGCTGTTTGCCAAGCATCGTGCACCGTACTGCAGAAGCAGGACCACGACGTCTACATGACCCGATTGGCTGGCTAGGGATAGCGGAATCAGATCGTCCAAGGGCGTTGTGGGTTCTGCGGGAACCTTTCCTTCGTCAAGCAGTACCCGTACACATTCCACTTTCCCCTTCATTGTAGCATACACTAAAGGACTGAAGTTATCTCTGTCGAGGACGCTGGAAGGAAGGCCAGCTTCAAGTAGTCGCTTACAGACAGCCGGGTGACCATTCATTGACGCGTAGTGGAGTGCAGTACGACCGTAAAGATCAGTCTTTTCAACGCTAACTCCCTTCTCGATGCAGAGGTTGATCAGAGATAACACCCCTGCAATTGAGGCCCCGTGGAGACATGTACGTCCGTTGATATCATCGACAAACTGAAAGTCAAAGGGCGAAGACAGCGAAGAGAAGATCAAGTCTGCCAAATCAGGAGGGGCCTCGACGATGATGTTCCAAAGTATACGAGTGACTATTGGTTTTCCACCGACATTTTCAGCCAAGACATCTGAGTATCGTGCACACTCTGCAATAGTGCTGGTCTCCTGTGCAGCCACAGCGCTTCGCAGATTGTTCTCCAGGTCTCTAAATGGCCCCATCGGAGGAGTCCTTTCAGCAAGTATCTGTTGAGTGAAGATGTCATTTGCCGCAGGACCCTCAAATTTCAGACCCGAGGATAGATCAGTAACATCCAAAAGGCATACAGCGATTGTGTCAGAGAGCTCGGACAGGAGCTAGTGGAAATCTTCAGCGAGCTTGAATTAAGGGCGACGCGTAAGAAACTCGCCTGTCTGTTGAATACGGGCTGCACATCGACTTGACGTGACAAGTAGAGTTCCTTGGTTGATGATTTTGAACGTTTATCGAACTTCTTCAGAATCTTTCTGAAGCCCGTCGCGTTTACTTCCACAAATCGCTGCGAAATAGGTGTTCGTACATGAATTAAAGAGAACTGCTGCAAGGGTGGATACCTGCAGTTTGCCCACGTCCCTTTCCAAAAGACGGAAGCCCTCTTCCACAGCGCTCCACTCTACGTTATTTTGGGTGACATCGCTTGTCGTATCAGGCAAGCCTCGCATCGCAGCTGCTCTCCGTTTTGAGAGCAATGTCTCCATTCGCAACCTGAGTTCTGCTTCTTTTTGCAAGTAAAAATCATTGATCTGCACAAGGTCAGGGTCGACGGAACGCGTCGTGTGTCTAATGGATATCATACCTTTTCCAATTCACGTTCAAGTCGGAAGAAGAAGGCCGCCTTGTGTGCTCGAAAGTCCGCGCCGCGATCTGAGTCTTGGCCAGTAGCAGAGACAATGGGTGGGCGGCGGAGACCGTGATCGAGTATACTTGACGGGCTATGAGATGGAGGTGTTGCGAAGGGAGATTGACCGAGGATATCTGTAGGACGTATGCCCGACGCGAGCGCGGCTGCCTCAGAAGCTGGTCGATTGGCGGCAAGAGACGAGATTATTTTTTTTAGAAATTTGTAGTCAAGATAATAAGACGACCACCCCGGGACCTGTTGAGCTTGTATGTGCTTGCCGAACTGAAGGAAGGGCGATAAGTCGTAATCTGTACGTCAAAGAGACGCAAATCAAGGCACCTTCATCGCTGAGAACGAGTCGTGTACAGCTTTTGACGAAGATTTCGTTCAATCACAAGGTTATAGGCGTTGTTTTAGCGTACTAGGAAGGACCCATTAGAAGAAACGCAGTAAAGTTGCTTAAAAGACGAACACAACGCTACACACGTGTCTAAAAATGGCAGAGAAAGTCAGGCTCTTCCAAAAAGCCCCCTATATGTTATATACTATCGATGTACTCGTCATACATCTTAAAATCGATGATAACTACGGAGTACACCATGCCGACGAACGTGCGTCGCTTAGACCAGAACTTTCCTTAACTGCCATGCACGAGCAGGCAGCAATGTTACAGG
Source organism: Termitomyces sp. T27 (assembly GCA_017657375.1). Lineage (NCBI taxonomy): Eukaryota > Fungi > Basidiomycota > Agaricomycetes > Agaricales > Lyophyllaceae > Termitomyces > Termitomyces sp. T27. The sequence goes on along the minus strand of JAGGAW010008653.1, from coordinate 8,917 downwards.
ACATCTACCGTGCTTCTCTACTTGTTCATAAGCACATCGATAACAGAACACGTAGCCTGAGGGCAGTGCTGTAGCATTGTTAATAGGCCCTTGACAGATTGGGCAGATCCCATAACTGTCCTTGTTGAATGGTATGCCCTGGGGATGTGGTGGTAACGTTTGTGGTGGAGGTATAGCAGGGCCTAGTGGCGACGTCGACAGCGACCGGGCTGGAGATCCCGGGGAATACCACCATTCCAGGAACTTTATGAAAAAGATCGCTGTGGGAAGGAGTAGTCGAAGGGAATCTAATAATATGTGAGGCGACGAGATTAGAGCGTATCTGATCCATGTAAGGATGCCACGACGTTGGTCTGGTGACAGTTTCTTTTGAGCAGCTAGTGCAGCGACACGCTGAAGAAACGCGTCAATACATTCTTCCTAGAAGGAAAACTTTACCTACGAAGTCTTCTGATCCAAGACGTCGAAGATCGACACCAATCCAAGAGAGCCACGGCCGATAGAATGCCGTCCTATCGAAAAGATAGGCCATGTTGTATAACAGTAGCCATACTTCGTAGGAAACATTGAGCCAAGGATACGCCCTCTTGAAACCTCTGTTCAACCGTGCCTTCCATGTCTACGAATACGTGCCATGTAAGTTTGGCGCGAAGGACGTGAATACAGAACGAAGAAAAAAGTCACATTTTCAGTGAGCGCCTGTAGTTGTCTCGTGCCAATATTCTCGTCCAGAACATCGGTATTGACTCCACCACCCAATTCCTCGTAGTAATCTTGAGCTTTCGCTCGCAGATATGGCACACCGACCTGTAACCAAGACGCTTGGATTACTTCAAGCAATTTAGGAATACAACCGCGTACCAGAAAAAGGAGCGAACGCTGGATCTCTCTACTTCCCAAGGCTTCTCCCGGGGGAACTCCACCGACTGCGGCTTTCGCTCTTGCCGTCTCAATATATGGCCGACGTCTCCGCTTTAGACCGTAGAAGTTTTCAGAGAACGACGCATCTGAGAGTGGAGGCAAATGTCAAAACTGAATCAACCAGTTCCAAGTGGCGGTACCGACGCACTGTGTTTCCGAAGGTAATACCGCTCCACAAGCAGCATTATAGCAGCATAGAACTCTTCATGGCGATTAACAATGCGCAGAAGGTACCGCGGATATCTTTGAGCAAAAACCTATCGAGAAAAGTGTCAGTAAAGCAATTACGGAAATGCGTGAGTTGCTTACAGCCAGAACATACTTCAGAGCTGGCTGAAGTAAGTCTCTGAGTTGTTCTTGAGCAACAAGTTCGAAAAGAGAAGGTTTCAGGGGGTCAGTACCAAGATCGTTAAAGAACTCCATGGATTAGATGTGTAAAAAGCAAAGGTCTCGTTCTTTCATGATATTGTGGGTGTTAAGTCATTTGCCGGCGGAACGGGACTCGGGTCAACCGGTCAAGAAAAATTATTCAATCTGTTCAATTGAACTCTCTTATTATGCATCATACATCACCACTGGGCATGACTACTAATCTTGAAAGGACATATTCACGTCCAGCTTTGTGATAAAAACTAATGGTCTCACATTTCATGGATGATCAGCCTGAGCGCCTATTCTAGTACGAGGCTTCTCAAGCGCTCGGATCCACAAGATAATAAACTTTTCGAAACGATTTCATGAGTCTACAATCAAACAGAGTCAATCCTGACTAAATCCCATGAAGATCCATTCGAATTCTCGCTTCTTTTGTCCCTTTGAAACGTGAAAATTAACTATCACATTAGATAAACGCAGGCCTCAGGCCTCGTGGATTATGTCGGTTATATGGGATCCACTCCTCTAACACACCTTTGTTCCCCAAAGGTTAAAGATTTTTTCGTCTTCTTCCCGCTCTTAGTCTTGTTCACATACGGCATCTCCAGTCCGGCTTCGAAGATATCTAAATCGGTTTCGTCTTGATCAACGTCCCTATGTTTAGTGGATTTCATCCTATGGCCCCCTCTGATGCCGAGCTCGCTACCCAGGCCCTCTCAGAAGAAGGGTCTTTCCGTTTTCCATCGTTTTCGTCGTCCGACGCAGTTACTTTGGTAAGTTATGTTTAGCTTTTACCACAAACCAGGCTCATACAGATACAGGGTCTTTCTTTGAGAAAACGGTTCCGTGGAACTTCGAGACATGCGAAGGGCAAGGGACTCGTCATATCCATTCAATCGATTGTGGGCCACACGCTTTTCGCGTGCACTGTTGGCGACCTGGGTCATGCCAACGGAATCGGTGACGTCAGCTTGGACAGCTGGACATGTATCGAGGGCATGGTCAGTGTGGTGAGACGGACGGGCCACTCGAGTTTCTATGTCGAAAAAGGTATGAGTGCAATGGGTAAAACTCCGAAACAAATGGGTATTCAGGGTGAGCTTCGTGTCAATGGTGGTGGTATGTTTTTCCTCTTTCTTCGATTTTTATTTAATTTTGATTGTTGACTGGAATATTGTTAACACAGCGTTTCCAATATGGCTTGAGGTATTCGACTTTTCCGCCACAACAATAGCCCACTAAATGGTTCTCAAAGAACGCACAGTGCTGTCCCATCGCTGTGGTTGCCTGTTATTCTGGTTCCTCGCAAGATGATCACAATGTAAGTATCAGGCTGCTTGAGGTGTTAAAATCCATTCAAATTCCATACTTAGCTTGTGGTTTCTACTATTCGCGATTATTTGAACAAATTGGCAAGAGAGAGTGGTCCACCAACAATGCCAGTTCCAATGACTGCTCAACACGAAAGTAAAGTAAGCTATAACGTATATAAACTATCTGTCTACTAGCTCATGGATGGCCAAGGAATGGCTTTCAGAACCTGTTGGACCAAGTGATCATATTATTCAACGAACTGAATCTCCATTTGAACAACGCGAGGAACAACGGGACGAACATTGAGGCTGTCAAAAAGGAGGATTACGGGAATTTATTTTTGGTCTGCATGTATATATCGCATACATAGGCTCCGCCACCACAACTCCTGAGGGACGGTCTTGGTCTGAGACTAACCCCACGATGTCGGGAGATATTCTAATGAATTGAGACAATAAATATAGATGGAATAAGCAGTGGTCTATTCCTCTGCCTCAGGCTCAACGTCCGGAGCTGGGCGCTCAACTCTGGGCCTGTTGATTACCCTAACAGTTTCTGTGAAACAGTGTGAATAAGACAAGACTGCTCAAAAAAGGTACATTGCACGAACCATGTCTGAGAAGAATCTGGCGTTGCCCCTGAGGCGTCGTGGGGTCGGCATTTGGGTCAGGTTCACGAAGCTCGAAGCCAGCCTCAACATACACCCTGGTACCCTTTTTCAGGTTCTGAAGATATCTGTTCGAACCTTCTTGGAACGAGATGATCCTATGGAAGGTCGAGGCAGCGGGGGGTCGCTCTACATACCAAAGATTAGTCGCGAACGAGTTATACTTCTTGGTACTCACCGCCATTGGCATCAGGAGGGGGTGGGGGGTAGTTGGTAGTCGCGACGGTATACCTGGACGAAGTCAGTTGTACTGCAATTAAGCAAGAGCTGAGCCGCGCACACTACGTATTCCTTGTCGTTCCTTGTTTGCCGGGTCTCTGGGTCCTTGATGAGGTGACCAATAAGTGTGAGTTTCGCGAGGTCAGACGCGCGTGAGCTTGTGGTTGAAAATCCCTGGGAACCACGTCATTAAGGACACGAAAAACGCTGCTGCCAGTTCAAAGAGAAGCTTACGCGAACAGAGGTACGCGAGGCAGCAGCACGAATTGCACCGAACATATTTCGACGTGTCGTTTTGTCTGTGATGAAAGGAAAAGTTAGCGATTCACCGTGTTTGGCATTATTTTCTTGTTATTGCGAAACTCGCTTGGCCCTGTTTGGCAAGTCTCTGTTTCCCCGTGCTAGTGACCATGTCCAGGCACAGGCATATCCGAAATATCAATGTCCAAGGTCTTTTTTGTTCAATAAACGCGTCTAAGGCTACTGATTGCATCACGATGCAGATGAACTTGACGATGATGCCCTATCCGACGGAGGAGAGGAAGAGATGACCGATGAGCAACATGGTTCGTTGCTAATCATATCAGTATCTACATCCCATTCAATTGGATTCCAAAGCACAACTTCTACATGGTCTAGAAGAAGTTCGTCAAGTGATCGGCGATGAGTACGTTTCTGGATTCTCGGACAATGAGCTCAAAGATGCCCTTTGGGAGTACTTCTTCGATACAGAGAAGACCATACAATGGGCCCTCGGTCGGACCATTTTCTCGTCAAGAACTTGTCTGATACTCATTCTATTACAGAAGAACAAAACAGAAGGCAGATAGCACGCGAACGCAAAGGTGAGCTTTGGTTCTTTGTACAGACCCTTTTATTTTTCGCTTCTGTCCCGTACCGCTGCCACACAACGATCTTGCACGATGCGTTAAGCCGAATCTTGATGTGAGAAGGTGCTTCAACTTTCCTTGCCTGCTCCTCCTTGCAACTTTTTATCCGTCAGTTGTTAACCGTTCATGACTAGAACCTGACATGGGCAAAGACCTCCCCCCTGTTCCCCGAGAACTAGACGAGGGTCACAGTAATGCAGAATATTTCCATCCAGAACAATACAACATTCAAGGATCTGTACCGCCCCGAGGGCCATTAATCTTGCTACACCAGACACCTGCGCAAGCCATGGAGATGGAAACCCCACGAGGCGTACGGTCTGCCTTGAGTACCATCTCGGAACATACTGAAGATACTGAAACCACGCCACGCCTTCCCCCTGGGCGTAAACTTGCCCCTCACCGATCTGCTCGGCCACCCAGTACCTTCACCGTATCATCATATGGACAGATCGTTGGTGAGACTGGTGAGATCGACTAAAAGCGTATCAACGCTTTTTCTCTGACTATTTTGTAGATCGTACCTACGCACCTTACAGCGGTGACCCAAATTCCATCCCAGTATCCCCTCCTCTATCAGCGTTGAACGAGCTTTCCTTGTATGAGCCGGCCCCATCTATCGCTGCATCAGATTCTGCCAGTGTCCGACCGTTCAAGGCTCAGCGTGAGGAGCCCATCCCTCCAGGCGAAGAGTTTTCTGAAACTGCAGATCATGTTTCTAAATCTAATAAACAATCTGCACCTCCCACACCTCCTCCGAAACAGTCGAAGCTCTCTCGTCTGGCCAGTTCCCGTGCTAGTAGCATCTCCACTCGAAGTGAGAGTTCCAGGTCATCTGGCATAACTGTTGCTGGATCCGTGAAGACGTTTCCTGCCCTTCGCCCGTCTCCACAATCTCTCCGACCACCGAGTTCCAAGGCGCCTTCAGATCTACCCTCGCCCCGCGCCGCTTCGACCGCTCCAGGAGCAAACGAAGAGTATTTCAATCCACGTGAATCTGAGACGTCTTCTATGACTTCTCTTGTCCGACGAGCCATAAACACTGCAATGGAGCTAGAGGCCCTGGATAATGCCCCCACACCCAATGTAGCGTCAAACGCTCCGAATCAACCACCTCCGACTCCTGCTTGTTCAATGTCTGCAGGCGCAAAGAGTCCCGTGCGGCATCAGCCTCAACTGTTGCCTGCCGTCCTTCCCGCTGCATCCCCTTCAGCAGCAGAGCCACCACGTGTTTACAAAGAAGTTGATACTTTCCGCACACCTTCTAAACTCGCCCTTCTTGCACAAAGGAGCAGTGCCAATAGGGCTGCCAAGGTGCCGAAACCCGTTACAGAATATCTCACACCTGCTGCCAATGGACCGACTGCCACTACTGCAATAACTACATCGATTCAGACCCTGCGTTCCTTGACGGACCCTACGCGTTCCCGTGTGATGCCTGCACTGGACGTGGTGCCTTTCGGGGCAAGTCCTCCTCCCGTCTCTCCGTTGATCAAGGGGTCAAAACTGGCTGCGAAGATCAAAAAGGCCCATGAGAAACAGAATACGACTGCTCAGCAGGAAGGGGATCCTATCACACCTGTGTCGCCCATCTTCCATTCCGAATCTACGGCCCTCGTCCGTGCGTCCCCCTCGGCATTCGCTTCTCTACTTGTCGATGACGCCACTACTGAAGACAAACTAAAACACTACTCTCCGCGACACACAGATAAAGAGGACTGTCTTGACCCTACCTCACCCGTGGCTGAAGCTTCCGAGAAACACAAACATAAGTCGCGAAGGCAGAGGCATGAGGGACCTCCAGTACCAAATTTTTCAGTTCCGTTGGGGTTCAAATTCGATGGACCCAGTCCTGATGACATCGTCATAAATGCACGGCGCGGGACGTCGTTGCAAAAAGATCCATCATCGCCGGCCTCCCGCAAAACCGCTTCTACGAAATAATCCTCTTTTTTTCCTCTCTTTCCTCTCTTTCCTTTCCTTTCTTTCCTTCCCTTCCTTTCTTTCTTCTTTTGCTTCTTATATCATTTTATTGCTGTTGTTATATTGATTGTATTTGGTCACGATTTTTAGCTGCGAAGGAACGAGAAAAGGCCCTTAAAAAGGTTTCGGGTACTACGTCTGCCTCATCTTCGCGTCCCTCGTCCGTTTTGAGTACGCCTACCAAGAAGAAAACAGGTCCATCTGGGAAAAAGTCAGGGTCGTCGACGCCTGCCCGGGTCATTGATCCACGGCAGCTTGACTTGTCTGCCCTGAACCTCTCGAAAGATGATGATGGCGATGCTAGGGTAGAGGAGCCGCCTCCGATGAGTTTTGCGAAGGAGAAGTTGCTAGAAGAAGCGAAACGCGCAATTGAGGCTGAAGGCGAGGGTGCAAAGAAGGGAGTGAGTTTAGTGGTGATCGGTATGTTGTTTCAATGCTCTGCATCTATAATCCTTTCCAACGCTGAGTTTAGGTCATGTTGATGCCGGGAAGTCCACTCTCATGGGTCGTTTGTTATACGAGCTCGGTCGACTAGAGGAGAAAACCCGTATTGCGAACGAGCGAGGGAGTGCTAAGGTTGGGAAGAGTAGCTTCAGCTGGGCTTGGGGCTTAGATGGGACTACTGAAGAACGCGAAAGGTTGGCTTCAGCTTAGCCTATGACCTTTACTTCAGGCTTCTGATGATAGGTTCAGAGGTATTACGATGGATATTGCCCTCCAGTCACTGGTAACCCCACACCGACAAGTTACTATTCTTGACGCGCCCGGTCACAAAGACTTCATACCCAATATGATTTCAGGCGCATCTCAAGCGGATTGTGCACTCCTTGTTGTGGATGCAGCGCATGGTGAGTTTGAGGCTGGCTTTGAGCGTGGCGGGCAGACCCGAGAACACCTTCTTTTGGTTCGAAGTCTCGGTGTCGCACAGGTTATTGTAGCGGTCAATAAATTAGACCAGGTCAGCCAGTTCAAACCCTGAAAGTCCAACAGTTGATTTTTCCTATATAGGTTGATTGGGACAAAGATCGTTATGGAGAGATATGTTCATTATTGCGCCCTTTCCTGGTACAATCTGGATTCCACCCTAGCAAGACTAAGTTTGTCCCCGTGGCTGCCATGGAGGGTGTCAATCTTGTAACCCGTGACGTGGAGGCTGCAATAACCCTCAATACATGGTATTCGGGTCCAACTCTCGTTGATCTGCTGGGTGAGTTTCATCTCTGTCCAATCATCTGGATGTATTGACACTGATGTCTTTCAAGATGTGCTGGAACCTCCAACTCGTGACATCATGGCACCTCTTAGGATCCCCCTATCTAATGTCTTTAAAAGTCATGGGTCGGGTGCGGCTGTCGCTGGACGCCTTTGTGGTGGTGTCATTCAAGTTGGTGAGCGTCTAAGAATACTTCCAGGCGATGAGACTGCTGTTGTGAAAAGTATGTATATCAACCATTCCCTAAGATTCGCTCCTAATGCCAGGGTTACAGCAATTGAAGTCGACAATAGAAATGTCCCATGGGCAGCTGCGGGAACCAGCGTGACTCTGTACCTGACTTCAGTGGATCCTGTCAATCTGCATCTAGGAAGTGTACTCTGTTCTACCACAGATCTTGTTCCTCTTGCGACCTCGTTTACTGCACGGATCATCGTATTTGATATTCAGGTGCCTATCACGGCTGGCACATCTGTATGTTAGATTCACTATGCTAAAGGTAAAAATGTCGCTGACTCTTAGTGAAGGTGGAGTTGTTTCACCATTCGCGGGATGTTCCTGCAACAGTTACTAAGCTCACATGTACCCTTGACCGTGCGTCTGGCAAAGTGCTTAAAACAACTCCTCGGTGTGTCTTTGTCCCAAAGTGTCATAATAGGCAATACTCTGAATCTTGTCAACAGCGTGTTAACAAAGGGCACCTCTGCGGAGGTGAAAATTACTCTGCGGACTGCAGCGTTCTCTGGACCGGCCACGGTGCGACCCATCCCACTGGAGACCTTTGTAGCTAATAAGGACATGGGACGAATTTTGATACGGCGTGGTGGAGAGACAATCGGTGCTGGTGGGTCCTTTCTATACTCATTCCTTCCAAATGTCGACCGTTGTTTAGGTATCATCCTTTCTATTGATGCATAGATGTACATATACACGGAAACACTGGCCAATGTGTATTTCTGATTGACATTAATAGGGGAATTCAAAGTTGGTGCAACTGTCGATTCGAATCGACAGATTCAGTTGTGATTTTTACGGAGTGAACCGAATCAGGTTTGAAAGGATAGTTACAATTTTCTGCTTGAATCGATTCAAACGCATCGGAGTTTGAATACCATAAGCAGCGCCGTTGAGGCAAAAGTCTATCAGTATGGGGATGGTCTTCGAGTTTGGCCCAACTGAAAGATAGTGAGCAAAAGACAAGTAGTGGAGCTAACACAAACTCACCTAATCCCATTCTCATCACCTTCATTCTCCTTGTCAGATCCAGGATCTCCAGAGTTTCGTGCACTCGACGATTTCGTAGACTTTTTCTTAGCCCTTCCCTTTTTCTGCTTA
>JAGGAW010008652.1:0-27818 GCA_017657375.1 Termitomyces sp. T27 | reverse complement strand
CGCATGTTTCAATGGCTCGTGCACTGAGTTGACGAAGTATCATGCTCAGATACATCAGGAGATTGGTGGACGCAGGCAAAGTGTGGTCCCGATAATAGAACAATACAGTAATGCAAGGATCAAGCCGATCCATAGCCCATAAAGGCACCAATGCCAGACAAATGTTAGATATATGCCAAACGGAATGCCTTTTTGAGAAGTCAGCAAAGAAGTACATGATAGAATCTAGAGAAGTTACCAAGCAAGTAGAAGGCACTGGAGAATGTGTGAAGCAATCAGTGCTGTACAAAGTCCGATAAACGGTCTAACCTGATGTTCAACAATGCACTTGTGTACTGTAACCAAAATCAGGGGGCAGTCGTTGAAGAGTGGTGAAGGATAAGTTTATGTCAGGAACTTACTTGTCTCTCTGTTGCCCTCAGGAGCCCACCTGTGACACCGGCATTGGCGTCAACTATTTGAAACAGTGCAATTACAGGAATGACAGAGGTAACATTTGCTATGACCTCTGAATCACATCATGCTGTCAGTGAATGGAGACAGAAGTGACAATGTCCTCACCACGATCATTGCTGAACAGACGCGCGGCCCCCAATGCACGGAAAAGTATGAAGAAGGTACTGTGGAAATATGAGACAGTTGTAGGGGAATACTACACAAGCGACGATGACTGACCTGAGCAAAATTGAGGACATCAAGCCTAGGAAAAGTGACGCGTTGGCTGCTCCGCGGGCTCTACGAGGATCCATTGCACCTAGATGATGTCCAACACTGTAAAAAGGCATCAAAGAGATTTAAAGTACGTGAATATGACCATGCTCACCGTATACCTGCAGCACAAGCCACCGCAAAACCAAATTGCCAGGTAGTAGAACCTTATACAAAAAGAATTGACTGAGAAGCCATATAGACAGGTCCCAGACTGAAGATCATCGATTAGAAACCAGAAAAGTTGAGAAACAGAGTTCTGTACAAGGATGCAGCTAGCACAAGAATCTCCCATGCCCACCATTCCGACGCCACTTGTCCTGCGACGAGTATGTGCATAAGAGCAGGAACAGGTACAGTGGATTAAAACTGACCAACACCATACAAACCAAGTCGAGTCAAGACACCTAGATTGGTGAATATTTCTGAGGAGATCGGGTGCCACACTGCATGAGGTACCAGGAATACACCATAAAGGATGGAGATCACAAGGAAAAGTGTGTAAGATATTGCTGTACTAACAGGGGCACCTATGAATCCCAAATTGAAAGGCCCGGGACCCCATACTTAATCAAGATAAACAACGACTATGTAGACCTTGATAGTCATGTAACACTTACTCAGGAGGTAGTTCAGGAGCATGTTGACTGACACAACAATAAGCATTATTTGAGTGTAGACGAAAAAGTATCCTTATATACTTGGGTTCAAATTCATGTTGCGATGCAAGGACGACCCCTTACCTTGACACTGGAAGTAACGTCTATGATCGAATAAGATTTTTATGTGAACATTGGCCTAGAATATTTCTGCCGACCTCAAGATTTCCTTGAAACCTAGACCTATCATTCATCGGAATTACTATCGATCATGAAGTAATTAATGGCGCTCACCTGGTAGTCCTATAGCGAACCAACGTAAATATAGCCCTGCCAAATTGGCAATCTCTTCATCTTGATTGAGATACAATAGAACTGGTTCCACGTGCAGCCATAGAACGACAACTGGCTTGGTCAAAGATGAGTATTGAGCTTTATCCGTATCAGAAATCACGGCTCACGATCATTGCGATTAACAATACAACCACTTAATAGAGAAAAAATTAACAGCCTCATTTGGGGTGAGGTGGAAGTGCTTACCCATACGTTGAGACCACAATGCCAAGAGTTCTGGATGAGCAGAAGTATACGCCGCAGGAAGCATTGTGTCTAGGGCGCTTGCAAGACCTCGAAGGATACTGATCCCAGTCACGTTAGCTGTCATAGAGCCCAGACTAACTGCAGCCAGAGCGGGCGTGGAGACGTGTCCTACGGAAACTACTTGGATAATACTGAAGCTGTATTCTAGAAGAAACGATCTTTCGGTGGATGAGCGCCACTTCCAGAGAAAATTGAGGATATTACGAACCCAAGGATGGGTAATGTGGATTGACGGATAGCGCGCATCTCTTGCCAAAAGATGATCACGGAAGACGCTTCAGTATCTCTCGGGCAGCAGGTACTTATGGAAATCAGAGGCATAGTCTCTTCCGGGACTGCTCTGCCGTCATTGTCATAGTCAAGAGTGTCGAGCATTGTCGAACGTTATCCGCAGAATCTTCCCAGTCGGAATATATAATATCTTCGCGAAGTCTGAATGTTTCGTGCTTTTGACATATCGAATTTCCATAACCTTATTATATGACCATGTGATAGTGTGCCGTAAACAATCAGTGTGAACCCATAAGTCATTAGGACGTTGTTCTTGATTCAGGAGCTTGCTGAAGGGGCTTGCTTGGTGTCCAAACCTGGTCTATACTGGACGTGCTTAGTTCAATAACCTGCTGGGATGCAATGATTAATTATTACTCAGCCCACACATAACCAAAGCAAACTTGACTGAACATCGCGCTTGCTCACCTGACTGAACGTTGCAAAGAAGTCGGGACGACCAAGCCGTTATCTATAGAGTGAGCCTCACCCTCAAACTAGGTGTCATACGGTAACTGTATACTGTATCATACTTACAGTATGAGGCTTTTGTCAGGCTTCGGGAAGACGGGGCACGAGGTTAGCCTATCAAGGGGCCCGGATCAGCTTGGCAGGCTCAGGGCCCAAGCACTCATGAACCCGACCTTGCAAATCAGTATGCCATACCTAAATGCCTAGTGACAGTTCTGGAATGTGGGATTCGAAATCTGCGGTCATGAGTGACCATGTTGGGATGGTTCGGCGCCCCCACGCCTAGTCCTTCAATGGGAACCATCGATACGTCGAGCAGGGAATGATACAGCCACGGTAGACACAGTTTTCACGTGCAATCTATAATAAGTAGAGAGCAACGGAGACTGGCTTTGAATACTCAGTAATAATTATGGTGATCTAGATGCGGAGAGCAGTAACCAGAACTTATCTTCTCTCTGCCTCTCGGCACTTTCACTGTCCCGACTGGGGTCCCCATTCTCAATTTCTCGACTCCGCTGCGCACCCACGGACCACCTATATTACGCAGAAGCAGAAGCAGGATATCGAACAATAAAGCATCACAGCAGCTGAAGAATGAGGGTGCGAAGGCTGATGATAAGAATAGAACGGTTTAGATTAAGGTTTGTTTTATGCTCGCTTCTCTTCTTAGATGTCACATACCCACGCCTGACCGCGGCTTTTGCCTTGCTGTTTCTCGTTAGGTTCCAGCTTCTTAGTTTTTTCCCATTTGACGGATCACGGAAGACAGCGATTGGTTTTCACTAGCTGCTTAATGATGAATCGAAGATCCCTGAATTACGGCGTCACAAACCTAATACTCAGGAAATAGAAAAACGTTGATGTATACCCCTACTCACAGCTCACTCGTTCGTCGTCCAATCAGATGCTGCTGAACGTGGTCAGATATGAACACGGTCTGAATCGTTGTCTGAAAACAGAACAATAAGCACGATTTCAAATGAAGGTACGACGCTTCGAACGTGGGTTATCGGAGAGTAGAATTACAAGGTATGTCCACCACCATCTTTTGGTCGGATACTCGACCTGTGAGCTATACCTCCTCTTCCTGTTGATGCACCTTTCAGATACGATGAATGGTGCTCACGCTCACAACTGTTCCCACGTACATTGCGCAACCGTAGAGCAAGAAAAAGATGAGCCATTCGGCATGAAGGCTCCCCGGTTCGAACGCGGATTGTTGGATCCTACGCCGTCAAATTTAACACAGACAACAGAATTGGATACTTGAGTTATGCCCCCGCGGATGATTCTGCATATGCGAAGATGAGATACGAAATGGATGCAGATGAAAACGCTCATGATTAGGTTAATGTTGATGTAAGGGTGCGACGCGCTTTGAAGTTGAACGCAGGTCTTCAGAGTCGCAGCAATGCAACTGTTCGACTAGGATGAGCTCAGCGTCTGAACCATGCACCCTTGCGGCCAATTTCACGAGTGTCGAAGAATCATTGGAATTTTAAGGTGGTAAACGGTAAGATTACAAGAGATGCAAAAGAGAAACGCTTGCTTACACTAAACGAGACATGCCCTGTTGAGGCAAAAACCATGCCATTAGCTTGCGCGATTTGAATACAGATTTTCAGCATTCTGGAAACAAAGCAAATTTCTCCGGACAGGTGACCGACGCTCTATAATCGAGCTATACCCCCTTTGCTCGTATAGACATAGAAGCGCATACGTACAATGATTCAAGCTGGAAGAGTTCCTATGCCACAACGTCAGCGAGCTGCGGCAGATGTTCCGAAGACGAGTGGTACGCACCAGAAAGTGATTTGACGCTCTAGATATGAGCTATAGCCATATTAATAGAGTAGTACATGAGATCCAATGTCTGGTCAGGTAGAAGCTTAAGGAGAGTCCTCAGTTATAAGAGAAACTAAAAATTTTGAACTTATCCCCATATCGAGGGTACCGTGTTTCGAACGCGGATCTTCAGAAGATGAAGTGTCTGAACGGTCAGCTTGTGAGTCATCTGATGCTCTACATTTGAGTTATACCCCCTGTTCCTCGTATACTCGTGTAATGGTCGAGCGGAGCTGGTGGCGTGTAAAACTGGAATTTAGATTTTGGGCATGGGGGATACGGTGAAGCTTTGAACGCAGGTCTTTATAACAGTATTGAGAAATACAGACACGGTAATGAGCTGTAGCCTGCTTGGATACATATACCTATTAGGTGCATCCATGCACGCTTTCGTATTGAAGAAGATTGGGATCGACTTCTGTGAGATTTCGTCGACTGAGACGTAGTTCGGAGGAGTCCTGAGATTTACAGAAGATGCTTACTCAACGATGTAGCTGGAATATGGTTCATATTACAAGGAAGGTCGAACGAAGAGCCTGACTCGGAACCGAACACAATCTGATCGCAACGCAATCTAATCGCCCTTGTTTGGTCAAGAGGCATTGGCACAACATTGTGACATCCGGTTCTGCCATCTCGAATGATCGTTTCCTGCGATGCCAGGAAGGTCTATGACATGCTGAGGACTTGTGTACGTGCTACTCTTCTTCTCAAATCTGAATTTACCTTTTCTGATACAACAAACCTAGTAGGCATCTTACCACTGAGTACAGTAGTGATCTGTCGACTACAAATTACAATCGCGACGTGACATCTGCACCACTCTATGAACTTACGGTAATTTTGCACGAGTCGTCATGAGCATGGTAAGTGTCTCATACCCACGTTCTCTCGCTTTTTTGACTCGAAATCACCCAGCACCATTATGTCTAATCGACTCGAACAATTCATGTAGCCCCCAGCCATTATAACAGATGAACACCGCAGATTGAAGGTCAGGAACCCTGATCTTTGGAAGGGTACGCCTTCCTCCTTCCCTTCCAACAGATTTTTCTAAATCACCGGCGCCATAGCCCGGACGACCATCGACATTGGCCTACCTCATATCCACCGTCGTCGGACCGCAAAGGACCGCCGAAGCTCCCTGTTCACATTTTCTTCGCTGATGGGCGCATGCACAAAGCTCCGATGGCCATAGAGAGTGATACATCGAATCGTGGGATGTACGCGCGCCGCAGTCAATAAATCTGAGGATGCAAGATGACGGAGATTAGGCATCCAGCTGGCGTGGATGTGGTGTTGCGCGGTCTTAACATGTACGTTTATTTGCTGGTTACCGACGGAATGAAGTATTCGCTGACCACACATGCAGCGGCCAGCTCAAGCCTGTCTATTCCGCTAAAAATCCCTGAAAGTTGTATGGCTCGTGAAGAGTGCTGCTGCATCCTGGGTCCAGACTCGTGTACAAATTCAACGAGGCTTTTCACTCAACCAACAATTACAGAATCCGTTTGATCGCAGGCGTAACATCACTCAATCCCAAGCGGGTGGATCTAGGGCCGATGGTCCGAATAGCCGTGTAGAGAGCTCGGTCAGGAGAATGCGAAGATAAATGGTCCGGGACTAGGTTGAGGAGAGGCCGAATGTTTTGAAGGTTCGTTTTCTTCTATCTCTTGTTCCTCGTTCTTCCCTCTTCGTCTGCCTTTTCCCGCCGCGTTCGACTCAACGCTGACCTTTCATCTTTTTCTCTCTCAGCTTGCACATGACTCGACGTATCCGTCTCCTCCATTCTTCAAATATCGATGTCATATTTTTGCTTCTTTCCTTCCGAACTCTCAGAGTTAGTGTTCATTTTCGGCAACCACCGTCACTATGGACGAACCCGACTATTAATTCAATCGATCACCACTGGCGCCTTCGTTGTCAGCTCGGTTTGATGAGTTATATTCTGGCAGCCCGCTGCGTCCTCTGAGGAGTCGGCCTCGGCGATCTTGATGTACGTCTTCATCGCTCCCTTTGCGTTCTCCATCACATCAGGCTAATGTGTCTATCTCCAGTGGATTCCTCTCGAATGCTGCAGCCATGGTGCGCACAGCCATCGACTTTGGACTCCCGCATATCCATCTTCGCTACGGCGCAAATTTTGACTGCAAAGTTGATGAAGGGATCGCCGAAGATGTTATTGCCTCCCTTGATGACGAGCAGAAATATGGAGCTGACATGGCCCTTCCAACATCAAGCCGCAAGGCATACTTACACGCCGCGCAGTTGATGAGTACCGAGGCAGAGTCAGATGGGATGACGGAGATTGGGCATGTGGCCGAGTTGATATCGATGTTGCAGGAATACTATCATACTTTCTACATTTCTAAATGTACGTTCCCGTTGCTTGTTGCCGAGGAGTGCTCACGACCATAATACATATGCATAGTACAACGCCTTGGCGAGTCTCAACAAGACGCATCCCCACCTTCAACGATACCCGTATATGTTGCAGAAGCCTCCTCGACGAAAGATAGTCATCGAGCGACTGTAAAAGGTACTTTCGTGACATGAGCTTGGATATTGGTGTTCGAGGGGCGACGTGAGACTTGCTCGACAATTATCATGGAGCCCGTATGAACGTGGATGTCGACACAGGCCGACCTCAGTTCAATTTCATCCACAGGTCAAGGGGTGCGAACTGGTGTAGGATCCAAGTCAAGAGTTCATTTAGGTGCGTGCAGGAGACGAATATCATGGATTGAGGAGGTTGAACGTTTTGAAGGTTCGTTTTTTCTTTTCTCTTCTTTTACTTTCAAGCTCTGCCCTTCCTCTTCGTCCCTCCGTCCTGCTTACATGGAATCCCTGCTGACTTTGTTTCTGTCTTGCAGCTCGCGAATGAGTTCGAACAATTTCATTTCCTTTCTCGATCCATCTGTTTTCAGCTGGGGTACATAGATTTGGAGCGCACGTATGGAAAGCGACGGAAGATCATGGAAGGAAACAGACTTGTCTTCATCGTATCAATATCTCTTAACCATTGTCTCGTTCGGGACATTGCTATCTTCGTGTCCAGCATGTAAGTACGTAACACTTGAAATGATATATACGCGACGCTCAAAATTCTGAGGCATCTACTGAATCTGATCGGGTTATTTGTTTGAAGGGGATCTGCCATACATATCGTGACATCACAATCGTCAATTCTTTGTTGATCTTCCCAAATTCTTCATGACATATTGCAAGCAAACACTACAGACTGACGGTCAGGAATCTTGATCTTGGGAAGGGTACGTCTTCACCTTTATTCTCCTCTTCCTTCCTCTCCCTCCATTTCCCTGCTAAACATGTGTATAGCAACCAGATTCCTCCAAATTACCAGCGCCGTATGCCGCACAACCATCGACGTTGGCCTGCACCATATCCACCGTCACAAATCTTGTCCGCAAAAGACCATCGAAGCTACTATTATCTCTGTCCCCGTTTCTTCGGAATCAATGATGGGCAGAGATACGAAGGCCAGACGGCCATCTACGGTGATGCGTTGAGTCGTGGAACATGCGCGCTGCAGTCAATGAGCATGCAGGATGATGGAGACTGAGCATGGAGCTGGTGTTGATGTTGGTATCGTGGGCAATCCTTCTCATTCGGACACGTATGTTTCCCTCGCCTGTTATCAACAGACAAAAGTGTTCACTGACCAGTGTACCACTTAGGCTAGCCCCAGCAGGATACAAATATTCTGTCTACAGTCATCCCACCTCCATTTATACCTGTGGCTGCTGCGGAATCCCTGTTAAAAACCGTGGAAGTCATATGTGGGTCAGATACTCGTGTTTGACTTGTGTTTGACTCGTGTTCGGATGAGTCTTTTCACTCAATCATAACTCCAGAATCCCTATGATCGCAGGTGTATCCTTCCCAACATCACCTTGACCTGGAGCGCCAAGAAAGAGGGGCGGATGATGCGGATAAGTGGAGGGGAAGAGCAGAGAGTTTATCCACGAGCATGCGAGAGATGATAGATTATCTGTTCGCATCCGTTGCTTGTTACGAATAGGCAGAAGTGCTCACTGATCATTCATGCATAGTACAATGCCTAGGGTAGCATGACCCATGCCCATGTATGCGCACGCTCTGGAGTCTAATGTCAGTCCGTTCTATGTACGTCCTCATCTCATCTCACACTTACTCGATTATCCGATGGTGATCAATACCTATGTACAGGTATCATGTCCTGATTTTTAGATGAAAATTGTTGCGGGCCGGATGGTGGTGGAGATGAAGCTTGTTACATGGTGGTGTGCTGTCTTCTGAGTTTTTTTGAGGATGAGCTTCGGCCGTTGGCTGTATGGCGTATTTCTCTGCCTTTTGCATGCAGAAATGGATCATTTCTTGAGATGCTTGAATTGTTCCTGTATTCACATTGTATAAATACTAATAATAGAATTATCCCTGCGTTAACACAATTGCAAGGAAGCGTGAAAAAGGTCATGGAGGTAGAATTGATGCATTAAGGGGGAATCGAACCCCCGGCGGGTCGAGATACCTGAAAGATATGGCAACGACCCAGGTTACCACTACCCCATTAATGCATTGAGTTCAATTCTTTATCGACGTGTTCTGTTCCTGACCACCAACGTGCGCCAACACCATTGACCTAGGCACGTCTACCTCTCCATGGCTACTTTTGATATCAGATCGACTGTCATCTGATATCATCAAGGTCTGTTTTAAGAGACTAACGTTTGGTGGTCGTGCACGTCAAATTTCAGCGAACTTACCCTTTCCGATCTGTATTCTCTCGTGTCTTGCACTGTGGATATGTGTTCCATAGTACATGCTATGTACATGTACCACCTACATAGACCGTTATTTCGAGATTGGCCCTTCACAAATTCATGCCACTACCCACTCAAGACCAGTCATACATGGGTCTGACAATCCACAATTCATAATGCGAATCTCCTTGACCAATCCTTTCAGTATATATAATGTGAAGCACGATGCAAGAACATCTCAAAGAAAATTCGAGAAATGGTGCTCTCTCTCATCTCAGATTGTGGCAGATCCATTGCAAGATATGTGATTTGCCAGAGTAAATATGTAAAAAAGAACTTGAGGGAGGTCAGGACCCAAGACTTGGAAGGGAAGATGGGAGAACAACAATGGAGAAAATGAAGGAAAACGCAAGTACCATGGCCTGAGGCCGTGGGTAAAGAAAGGTCACCGGAAAAGAAACGGAGCCTTCTGTTCTGAATATTCAAAGCGTTATGTAAGTGCGCGCTACTTGTGGTTTCACATAGAAGTCAACACATTATATTAAAGGTCTGGACGCAGCGCCTCTTGATTACCCATACTATTGGCACTAGTATCCAACGTTATAGAGAATGATTGAAATTCTTTGAAAACAATTACAAACGACAGTTGATGATTCATTCGTCGATGCTGGAGTACCCAAAACTGTTAAGCGAGGTAGCTTTAAATCAAGAAATCAAGTGTTGACCATGAAAAAAGAAAGAAATATCCAATGACTCGACTGACTAGTATATACGTATCGCAGGAGAGTTACAGGAAATACACTGTTCGATTCTAAAAGTTGTGTGCAAGTTGATTAACCGTTCCAGTAGCTAAACTCACGTTAATGTATGTCTAGGGCGCATTCAAAGACAAGACTCACGGATATTGGTGAGAAAGCCGTTCAGCGCAAGACTCTTGAGCTTGGTGCGCATGGTGGCCGGGCTCACATTTCCATTGTAGGATATGGAGTAGGCGACTAAACCTGTGATGTGAGAGGTGGCCTATGTTACTTCAGTTATAACATATACTACAAAACATGTTGTCTGTGACACCTACCATGGAGGTACCCGAGTCAATTCCCAAGGCCTGATTGTCGAGAAGTTAGTTGCAAATCAGGAAGTATGTAATCTTTATTGTCACCCTAAGTCCAGTATTCCACGCACTGATGATGTTCTCGCCGGGAGCAAAGAGGGCAACAACTGAGCCATAGTTGGAGAACGACGCTCGGGCATCATTAGTATTGCTTGCGCCAACGGTAATAGCACCAGCAGCGCGAGCAGGGGATACGTTGGTTGCATCAGTATTGCTATTTCCAGCTGCGACCTAAACAAAATTGTCCGTTAGAACCACATAGAATGTCCGGGACCTGATGACTCACAACAGCATGGACTCCAATTGCTGTAAGCTACGTATCTTGGAGTGAGTGTGTGATATTTCGTCAGTAAGAGTAAGTTATACATTAGTCACAGCATCGTCAAGTGCGGTGGTTGGGTTGTCTGCGGAAAAGGACATCGATGCAATTGATGGACCACCAGAGTCACTCGCCTGAGTGTAGTGATGTTCCGGCCCGGCTTGGCCTGGCCCGAGGCGGCTCAGGCTCAGCCAACACGTTGGGCCGAGCCAAAGCCCCCAAAGCCGGCCTGGCCCCGGCTTGGCTTGGCCCAGGCCGCGGCTTCTGGCATGGGCAACGTAGAGATTTAGGTAGAGGACTCTGGGCCAGGGATAGTCAGTATTGAGACTCGCTTTGATGAATAAACTTGCTGGATGCTATCTGGGTCAGTCTTCTCATGCGGTGTGAACAAAAAATCAAATCATTAAGGAGAGGACAGACCGTGAGAAGATCTGAGATGCTCTCACTTACCATGTCTATTGCTTGAGTCCTCATTAAAAGCTTCAGCCTGCAAATCTGGTCACATTTTGAAATGTTAGGTAGGTCCAGATGTAAATCATTGACTACAAATATTGACCTACTGTAGTGACATCTATCCCACTTGAAAGCCACGGCTTGGGCCGCCGGCTTTGGCTTTCCAGCGTCGTGAGCCAGGCCAAAGCCCTCACCAAGCCGCCTCCTCTGGCCTGGCTGGGCCTGGCTCAAATGGGCCCGGCTTGGCCTGGCTGACGGCCTGAAGCCGGGCCGGGCACATCACTACCTGAGTGTAGACCCAGTTAATTCGGATATACTTCATAACCTAAATTAGAGTACACTGACAGACCAAAAATCTTTCTTACACATCAGAAGCAAAACCTCGGCTATTGAAATGAGGAGTTGAGGACTTCATGAGCACACTTGAAGAATCAAAATACCGACTTGTCATCACCCAAAACTTTCACCGCGATGATGCTATCCGCCCTTGCAACCCCGACAGTGCTGCCCGCCACAGTGCCACTAGAGATAATAAGTTCAGGAGCACAATCGTGACCCTGGAGAAACGGGAGACTGACGCGCAATGGGTTCCATGACCACTTCCATCTGCCGATGCATATCCGCCAAAGGTAGCACCCCATCGTGCGCGGCGACCAAACTGGTCCTACAAGCAAAGTCCTGTACGGTAAATGTCAGACACAGGCAGACTTGGAGACTTACGTGCTCGAGGTAAACACCTTGCACAATGTGGATAAATGAAACAAGATTTTACTCAGATCCCGAGAGGGAGATCCTTACCAGTGTCTATAGGGGATGAAAATGAATTTGACTAACCTTTTGACCCTAGTGAAGAGCTGATGACAGCTCACCAATGATATAAATGTCAACCCCCTCACCAGCAGTTGTTTCATAATGGTACCGAAAAGTAAGAGTACTGGTCATTGTTGAGTCATATCATGTATCTGACAAGGTCATGACATACTTGGGGTCCGAATTGGAAAATCTTCCAACGGAGTCTAGACGACCAACTCCCCAGGGAGCATCACCTCTATGTGACGCAATGCATTAACAAGCATTTCGAAGTGATGACGGGAGAAAGACAAACTGGTTGTCAAATAACGAGGCTCCTATAACACCATCCTCTGAAATGGACTCAACCCCCTCATGTGCACGCAGTGTGTTCATTTCATCTTCAGTGAACTTGCCTTAAATTCAGAAAAAATCAAGAGGTAAGTATCCCGATGAATCAAATCAACGAAGCCGTACCTGCAAATCCGTTGATGACAGTCCAATTGCACGTCGTGACAATATTTGTGGCGTTGAAGAAAGACCATTGGTCCACGCCATATTTAAGCCTGACGATGTGTCTCCCCGAGCTTTCGCCATCAACCTTCTCCACTGGGACCAGAGCTCCATGCGCGGTGAGAACTATAACTGGGGCAAAGGATGCGACACTGGCAGCCACGACAGTGTACAAGCGCATTAGTCGTCAGTCGTATGAATGTGAGGCGAGAAAGTACGTTCTACTCACCTTTATAATAGTACATGTATGGGTTCTGATCCTTGATCTGGCAAAGATCCTGCGTTCGCATAGGAGTGTAATTCATCTCATAAGTCGATGTGAACGGGCGGCCATCATCGGCCGAGTTTCCGAGCTCTTAATCATTCAGCTTACAAGAAATTCAGCAGCGCGTGCCCAAAAAATTGTCCACTGAGAAGTAGGATCATTCTAGAAGTCGACTGCTGGCCTGGGCAGCGACATTCTTGGTAAGTCTACATCTTGACTTGCCACGATGTCGGATAGCGAGAACAGAGTCGAAAGAGCCATCCACCCAATACTGAGTACTTGTTTCCTTTCACCCCACTTTTATCATGCATAGCCTACAGACCGGTTCCCGTGGAGAAGATTCTGAGGGGATCGGAAGGGGCAAATAATCAGCGATTAGTTGTAAGTAATCAATTAGATACTCTGTATGTCAACGAGCTTGTACTATGCACAGCCGATCCTGAAGGTAAAACCCTCGCATCCCATCAACGATTCACATTTGATCCGTAGTTGTTCCTCCCCCCGTTCAGCATTCGGCACTCAGTGCTTGGCGCATATCCTGTTGTCCATGCTGACCTTCCTCTTGCATGGGAAGACTCCCGAGAGCACCGTACATTGTGATAATATCCCTTGAGTTCCTGCGTCCTGTCCAAGCTCTTGATCATACAATTTTGAACGAATAGTTAGCCATCTTTTCAGCCGGCTGGTTTCAACAACTCTTGAGGCAAGACTATCAGGTGGATCGGTGAATTGAAGGTATCGGTGTCGTAAACCATTCGTCACTGTTCTCTCCCCGCTCAGAACATCCTTCCTCTTGTATGGAAGATATCCGGAGACCAACGAAGTCTTCCCGAGTCCGCATCTACGAGATGCCATGAGTAGACAAGGATGTATAGAATGGGACATACCGGTTCGGTCATAATCGGAAGAAGTCAATGGGCTCTCCGCATCCCATCAGCTCCTCCATCCCATCCAGGCCCTTGGTCTCATGCACTTGTACGAATGGTTCACTAGGCCATTCAAGCGAGTTGCTTCGAGCGAGACTATTGGCTCAAAAATGGGGTTGTATAAGAAAAATGAGGAATCGTCCCTCTTCAAAGGAGTGTATTCCGTTGCCCATGCTGACCCTCTCCTTGCCCGAAAAATCTTCTGAGAGCAACAGAACCTTCTTGCGTTCGCATCTTCGTGTTGTTGTTAGTGGGAAACAATACAAAGAAAAGAACGTACTGATTCAGGAAAAGAAATCTGGGCTCTCAATGGTAGACGCTGTGAGGGCATCCCCTAAGTTTAGTTTCGTCCAGCGGTAAGTAGCTGAAATGACTACACAAGAACGTACTGATTCAGGAAAAGAAATCTGGGCTCTCAATGGTAGACGCTGTGAGGGCATCCCCTTAGTTTCGTCCAGCGGTAAGTAGCTGAAATGACTACACAAGTTGTGCATCTGGAGACTCTAGCACGCTCCGCTCAAAAAATGCTTGAGTTGTGTTCTGCTGGTATTCATGCTGGCAGGTCAGATCAAGGAAATTCGGTGTTTCAACAGTGGATTTTGGCCTCTGACAGATGACAGTGCATAGATCTCATAGAATGGAATGGATGCATTATGGAGAAACTTGTTGATAAACCGAATTTATTGCGACGTCGATGAAACTGTTCGAGTTCGGTCGAATTCGGCTTGGTGAGATGCATGACATCATTGTATGACAGTTAGCATCTAATCTCAATCTAATCTATTTACTTATTTGTTCAATGCGTCCGAGTTGCTTTTTCGCCTCTCCCCAGCCATATATTCACCACTTTTCATTGATATCGTGGAATGATTCTGACACCCGGTTTAGTATACTCCCATTACTTCTCAAGCCATTCAATTCAACATATACTCTCACCAACATGCTAGTTACTGAACGTTGAACCCTCCAGTTTCGCTCATGTCCTCCGCTACAACCTCATCTGCAGCCTGGGGTGAGGGATCTTCAAAGGTAAGTCCTTTCTTTTCCTTTCCTTCTCCTCACTTCCCTCTTCCTCTGTGATTATGTAATCAATACAATGATTGGAAAGCCGTATGAGACGAAAGATATCAAGCATGTGGTGGCGTATATGGGTGTGCTGGGGTACGAGTACAAATTGAATCACTCGTATGTTCCTTCACTTCATCAACATTGCTTTGAATAAATTTCTCACGTCATCACTTGTTCAATTGCCACCCGATCTGGCCATTGCAGTCGCTCAGCCTTGATTCCGCAGGGAGCACACTTATTCGCCTACCTCCAACAACAGCACGCTACGTGCTCAGCATCACCGCTCTCGTACAACACTACTGAATGTTAAAACATCCGTTTACTCATGCGGACCACGTCCTTTGCACCGACTCAGGGAAAAGATCTATAACAATGCTTGTCCTCGCTACTTTCTACCTCGTACATCCGGCGAGGGGTTTGCACATACTGCAACAGACCACTTCTGCATTCGTTGAATTGTATGTTGGAGTGTACACCGCCATAGGATACAAACTCCGGAATGTGGAGCCATCTGGGATGAAGGATATCTGTGCTGGGATGGTCGGTATCAGTCTTTCGAGGTATGAATGGTATGACTTTAATACTTAAGGATAACCCTCGACATATGATAGGACTCAGCTCTGGCCCCCTCAGAATAGCGATTAAGACACCTACATGTGCAACATCGGATATGCCTATGGTCAAGCACCGCCTTTTCGCGTGCTCAGATATTTGCGCTCTTCGAGTCTCTCAAAGGAATCACCTTTCACGGTTCTATTTTTTCCTGACTCGACAACCTATCGTGGTGGAACTCGGACAGGGACTCGTGTCTTTCCTGCGGGTGGTGAGGATGTATCAGGAAATGTATTCAGGGTTTTGAGGAGATGTCATTTGAGGCCAAGGAGAAGTCTCCGATAGTGCAGACGGCATTCTTCACCTGACTATCGAAGATAATAGTTACACAACATTTCCTTCTGTCACAATTGCTCAATCTAGCGCAAATTCTTCTCTTCTAGGACTCATGCATCTTATTCAACTGGTATCTCTGTCACCTCTTTGTCATGTCCAGTTCACTGTTGTCATAAGTTTCGTGGATCGTGTCGTTTTTGAAGCAAGTCGTTCTAAGGAATCTCGTTCAGGACAGATTCAACCATTCCTGGAATCGGGATCCATATTGCACATTAGCTGGGATATGACACGAACACGCGCGTGTCGATCAATGTTGATCAAGGGATGTGCTTGTCGGTGACTGGTGAGGCCAGAATGATACACTTGGTTCTAACAGGCTTGGGAATGACTGTATCGTGCCCTGCTCTGGTTCGAATCGGTGCATGTGGCATGTGATATGGTGGTGCCACGAGTTTCCGGTACTTTTTTTTATCTCCTCTTTCTTCTTTTTGTTTGGATGTGCCGCTTGTGAGAACGGGAGTGATCAAGTGTTTATTCATGCAGAGGGGCATGCCAATTCGCAAACTCAGAACTTTGAAGTTACGCGATTGACAAGTGCTAACGTGATTTGAAGCCTGTCATTTCTCCTCTAATTATAAAATTTATTCTATCCAATCTCTCAAATTTAGATGGGTAATATTGCAGCATAGAACGCTTTAATAAATATAATTTCAAGCGTCACCACCAATAGCAGGGCTGATGAACCGAGAATTTTTACAGACTCAGGTGGAGCGGGTTATGTAGTGAGCTGATACAAAGAAAAGAGTATCGAGAATGCAACAAGCCGATGTTCTCTTTCAATTTACAATCTTCAACTCGATTCGTGTCCCCTATCTCATAAACCCCTCATGGCCTGGTACAATGCCAACATCTGCGGGTCCATCTGTGTTCATATGGAGGGAGTGTCGTCAGAGAACACGTTCTCTGGATTCATCGTTACAGATGAAAAGTGGAGCGGAGGCGGAGAAGCAACATTGTCCGAGTGAAGACGGGATGAGTTTGAGGCATTATTGATGACACTCTCAGAGGACGTCCACTCTTGCGATTCGACCTCGGCGGAGATGAGGGGATCGATGTGTATTCGTGTATGGTGAATCCTTCAAGTGCGTGTGTCTGATGATTTCCGATGATCGAAGTTCAGTTTCTGATCTGGGAGAATGTCCGAGGCGCGAACCAATGTTTCAGGGCAATACATATAGGAGGATATGTTCCAAATAGATTTCACCATCAGTTCCTAGCAGAGGGGTGTACCTACAGGAGTATATGTTTGAAATGGATTTCATTCAATGAAATCATATGGAATGCCATTAGATACTGCTAATTGTGAGGAGTACAAGCAGGAAGAAGACATACTACATCGAGCTGCAATGATGGCGCATTAACAAAGACCCGAATACATGCCTACACGAGCAAAAATCACTATAATTGTCAGTGTTCTGTCTCACACATGTCAGAATCTGCAGAGTATAGGCACTGTCATCGTGAGGGCGTAAGAGCACCTTGTCTTCAAATGATAGCCGTAATTGCAAAAACGCAAGAGCACCTGATGAAATGACAATCAAGATTGCCGGTCAAAGTGCGCAAAGGCAAACGGAAGGTGTCACTGGGCTGTCAAACGACGGCTCTGAGCCATTGATGCTGAGTATATAACGGGTTTACCTAGTCAAGGACAGGCAAGACAGAAGTTTTTGCGAGCACGTATGTCATCAGATATCTGATATTCCAAACGTGGAAACCCTGGTTTCCGGGCCGGATGCAAATTTGAACTCAGTTTGACGAAACGATCTATCCAACAAATAAAACCTTACCACCCCTGCAGCTATAATGTAGCTTTTTTACGCCTAGTGGTAACTAAAATCATCTAAAGAATGATTGATAGCATGTAGCTGGGAATACCACTACCTTTCTGGACCGGAATAATTCTTACCTCCGCGCTGAAGGCATGCATGCTCAGGTTTGTGATGTACAAAAATAATATAAGGTTCCGTCGCTCAATGATGTTGATGCGAATAGGCTATTTTCCCTGCTCCTCCTGTCTGTCAGACCTCCCGCGCGTTCTCCTGCATCCTAACTGGAGCTGCTACAGCATCGCCTACGATGTTCCTCTTCGGCATATCGATTCACTGTCCAGCTCCAATGATTACTATACAAATGGATACAAATGGACCATCACGCACGGTCAGATATCAGATACTTTGTATGACAGGTCAAAAAATTTTTATACTCGAAATACTTAGGGTTTTCAAATTTTTTTTGGGCTGAAAATATGCTTTCAGAGTCGAAGAAAAATCCTGAAGCCAATTCAACTGGTTTGAAGTCAGTAATGTAATCCGGCAACCAGAAACGGCAAGGAAGCGAAGGGCGGCGTGGATAGGTTTCTAGTTTCCATATACCCGCCTCATCGCCGATCTCGGCATTTTTCCATGCTCACAGCAGATGTATAAATTGGGGAGACCTTGTTGGTCATCGGGATCTACTCAGACCACCTGAACTTCACACTCCAGTCTCGAGCACAAATCGACTTGTATCATGATTAAATCTGATACCTCTTATTCCGAGTCCCTGTCCTCGTCAAACAAACAAGAGACTCCATACGTTGGAAATATTTTGGCCCTTGGCAATCATGAATCTAGCTTAGACCCCGCTCGTGAAAGTGTCTGGCGAAAAATGGATGCCTTCATCCTCCCAATAATAATCATCTTCGAATTACTCACAGTACTAGTAAGTCCCTGTGTGTATCTTGTGCAACCGCATAACTCACTATCTAGTCTGTTTAGGACAAAAATAATATAGCCAATGCACGAGTTGCTGGTCTACAAGAGGACTTGAAGATAAGCGACTATCAATATACCGTGGCGCTAACAGTTGCCTATGTTCCTTACGTCGCGGCCGCAATTCCTGGGACTCTTCTCCTGCGGGTATGTAAGAATTTTCATGATGAATATTTTGCTGATGTGATGCAGGCTGTTGGACCAAACATTCTGTTACCTGGGATGCTAATGCTTTGGGGACTTGTAGCAACTTTTCAAGGTTCGTGATTTTGATCTGTTCAACAACAAGGTCATCAAGATTTTGATTCTGCTTCATCAGGATTTGTAAAGGGGTACTCGGACCTTCTGGCTTGTCGTTTTCTTCTTAGTCTCTTGGAAGGTAAGTATCTCATTGTCAAGAAAATTGCAGCACTTGGCCAATAATCCTCCTAGGGGCCGGTGCCTCGGGCCTTATTCTCTACCTTTCCTTTTGGTACCCTCGTCGCCAGCTCCAGTGGAGGTTTGTCAGTTTAAGGCTTTAGGCACGTCTTGGACATTATTCCTGACGTGTTCAAACAGAATTTCCCTCTTCCTGGGATTTGCATCCCTAGCAGGAGCGTTCTCTGGTCTCCTTGCCTATGCCATAATCCGAATGGATGGGCTTGGCCACCGCCCAGGCTGGGCTTGGATCTTTATTCTCGAGGGTCTCTTCAGCATTTTATTTGGTCTTTCGGCATTCTTCACTCTTCCACATTCCCCTGCTCGTGCCCGCTTCTTGAACGATGCAGAAAAGCATTATGTCATCTCTCGACTTCGGGAAAGTGGAGCCATAGGCCGCGATGATAAGGCAGACGCATTCAGCTGGTCGCAAGTCAGGCAGGCGCTTGCTCTTCCCCAGGTCTGGATGCTTTCCCTGATCTCTTTCTTCACTGGTGAGAGACAGACTCTCCTAGATCCTGTCTTCTTTGAGTGACACCATCCTGATTGCAGGTGCAATCCAGTTTGGGCTTACATCGCAAGTAGAAAATTATATATTTGTCACGGAATTTATTGATTATTAGCTAGTTTCACGCCATCTATTGTTGCTGCTCTTGGATTTACTCGGGCACAAGCACAGCTATATAGTGTACCACCCACAGTTGCAGGGTTCTCCGGTAATCCACACCTATAGCCATGCAATTTGACATGTTGATCTTCCAAATAGTTACTATGATTGTAACCTATCTTTCAGATCGATTTGGGGCTCGCGGATTGAACGTCGAGTTTTCCTCAGTCCTCATGATCGTTGGTTTGATTATGTTTCTTGGTTCGTTTTGTCATATCTGCACTCTTCATAATAACCTCTCACGCCCTTTCTTAGTCTCGGAGTCTTTGAAGATGAAGTATGGCAGTCTCTTCCTGTTCGTCCCTGGTTCTCAAAGTATAGGAACTGCACTCCTTGCGTGGAATGCCAACAATGTCTCCCCATATTCCCGTCGTGCCACTGCCAGTGCCATTGTGTTACTCATGTCCAGCTCTGGCGGTATTCTTTCGACATGGCTTCTTGGTTCACTCTCCCCACCCCCATTATATAGGAAAGCTACTATAACGCTCCTCACTTTTTCAGTCCTCACATCACTAATTGCTGGCATCAATATTGCATACTTGAGTTTGCAGAACAAAAGAAAGGCAAAGATTCGTGCCACATCCACATACGAGAACGAGCCTCCCGGGCTTGGTGACCGCTCTGCTTGGTTTATATACAGCCTGTGACTTTGAAATTTGATGGGGTGGCATGTGTTATATCTTTTTCTATCTATTGAATTGATTTGTTCCCTACATATTATGTCTTGTAAGTGGAAGGTATCGGGCTTGTCCACGTATTATGAGTACCCAACTACGTCACTGCTTAAGATTCAACGTACAATGGACTACATTATGAGTCGACATGGTAGTATCATACAGACTGAGGAGGCAATTCCATACCGAAAAATTCTAGTTGCTCTTCCTATTTGTGTACTAGCACACCTAAAACAAGATATGGAAATGATCGATGCCTGTGGACCCAATGCCTGTGAACCCAAGTCAGATTAGTGCCTTCAAGATTACATGATGTTGAATTAGGGCATCAAAAAGATCTTTTTTAGAAAAACAATTGAGACAGACCCAGGAGGAGAACCGTGTTTCGAACACGGACCTTTGGACATCAGACTCCGAGTCCATCTAGATACTCTTTGTTTGAGCTATTTACCTCTTGTGTAGTGTGCGCTGCTTATATTAATTAGTGTGACTGGGTATGGAAAGAGGTTCACAGCAGAGAAAGTATATAACATACCTGTTCAGGCAATGCAGGGGCACCAGGTTTCGAACAGGGATCTCCGAAACACTATGAGAACTCTCGAACATGGAATTCCCTAGACGACGAATCACATATCTGAGATATGTCCCTATGGGTCCTTTGGGATCTGCAAAAATGAAATGAGCATCAAAGAAAACATGTACATCAAGCAAAAAGTTGGCAATGAACGACCATAGGATGTTTATGAATATAGAGGAGGATTTGGCGATTGGTGCCATGGAAGGTTGAGCGTGAAGGGACGACTTTGTGTTTTAGACCTAATTGAAAAATCTTTCATCCTGTGTCGCAAGGGGGGTACCACGCTTCGAACACGGATTTCCAGAGCACTGGTTACCACAGAGATTGTATTCTCGTGCTCCGCGTTTGAGGTATACCCCTTGGTTGTGGATTGTAGTTAACGTATACGTATCTATGATGATAAGTGAGCCAAGCCATATATGTGTATGGCAGTCAGCAATGGGCTGGGTAAGCGGACATTGCTTGGTTAAAAAAGAACGTAAAATACATGTCCGACAAGTGAGGGTATATACCGTGATTTGAACGCGGATCTTCAGAAGATCAGATTTCAGGATCAAAGATAGATCGTCCTAATGCTCTATGTTTGAGCTATACCCCCGGGCTTTGTATACTAGTGCAAACCATGTAAGAATACAAGTAGGCCACGCAGACTCAGAAGGAACAAAAGAAAGCTGGCTTTTGATTTCGACAGTGAGGGTACCGCGCTTTGAACGCGGGTCTTCAGAAATCGACGAATAAATGCTAATATGGCTCCATCAGCAACTGCTGTCTGACGCTCTACGTTTGAGCTATACCCTCGATGCTTGCCTAGGTGCTGGATCCATAGAGACCGGGTGCCAGTATTGATGCAGAAGTCAGCAGACTGCGTACTTAGAAGAGTCTGTAGTTTCTGCGATTCTCAGAGCTCTAGAGATGAATTTATATTGCATAAATGTGTGATTTGAGGCTCGAGCGCTCAAGATCCCTTCTATTGGCCGGATTTATGCGATATTCGACATCCAAGAGCACTAGATAGTGATCGGAAAATATTAGAGTGACCTTCGTAGTGAGTGTGCATCATCTGAGATGATAATAAGTCATCTGAAATTTGAACCAGTCGATATTCAGCTGAGCAGAACTGAAAATTTTGCAAGATCTGATCGCAATCTAATCACCTTGTTTGTTTGAGGGGGATTTGCCACACATACTGTGACATCACAATCATCAATTTCTCAAATCTCGAGCCCATGTCCGAACAGGACCTGCAGCTGCAGTGCTATGCTTGAAGCTTCTTCACGACGCAGATAGATCTCAGTCTTGCGTTCCGTGACCCTCACACTTGTGCATAGGCTACCATCACTGTGCTCAACTGTTGCCTGATCCAGCCACGGTGGCCCCAGTGTCGATTCCAACAGCATGCGCCCACCGTTACACCGTTACACCCTTCTACCTCGTCCACCATCTCAAGTTTATCAGTCTGTTTCTTTGTCTTCCTTCTGAGAACTCCTTCGTTGTACTAACACTCATTCTGACAGACCACTTCCTCCGCGTTGTCTCACGGGATGCACTTCGACCAAGCCGTATGATGTGAACGAGATTGGGCTATAGAGTGACGGGTGTGGGCGTTTCAAGGTATGTAGTTATGTAAGATCATAATTTTCACTCAAGGATATCTACAGGCAGGCCACATCACAGCGTAATGCCTACTAGGATTTATTTTCCATGTCCCAAGCCACCGGGGCTGCTGAACCCCTCCCTCTCGGCAAACTGGGCTCGAACAACTCATGAAACGTATTACTTTGCAGGTGCATCGTATCTTCTCAACGTCACCTCAGTTCGAAGCAAGGGAAAGAGACGCATGGTGCGGACAGGTGCCGAGGCCAAGTGGAGAGTTCATCCACGAGTGTGCGGACGATGAGATTGGGAGCTTTGAAGCACATTGAATGTTTGTTTTTTCGTTTCATTCTTATTCCTCTTCTTCCTCTCCTGTGCCCACTTCATCCTGGAAAAGCACCCTTGCTGACATTTTTTCGTGCAGTTCGTGAACAAGTAGAAATGCACAGTGACAGGTCCTCCCATCTTCAAACCTCAACGTTGAAGTTTTTTTTTCTCCTTTTTTGACTTTGTCTTCGATTGGTCTTTTTTCACTCGAGCGTTCGTTGAATATATACCATCAGACAGAGACTTTGTTTTAATTTCAAGATGAGCAGATATGCTTGTACCCATATTTTCCTGACGTATAGTATACTGTCCCATATAGTCTTCCTCCCGACTCGTCTATATCTTCCCTCAGTCATTGCACCCTCCTTTTCTCGTACTCAGTAATACAAGTCAGTACATACACAATACAAGATGGATACACTTTACCTTTGAATCGAGAGTCATACCCATGCGTACGACATTGATAGTTCAATCCCTGGCTCCGGAGATTCTGGATATTCCGGGGAGCATAGAGACCATCAGGCTTGCACCTTCCGAATTTCGCCGCCACATGAGTCAACTAGTCGAAATGGTTCTAATGGATCTTCTTGATAATATCTTGGAAAATGCCGGTGATTCTGGTGGGGATGAAAGCAATGCATACGGTACTTATGCAGCGTCGGAGCGTCTCGCTTTGCTGAAGAATAGAGATCAAGGCTGGCTGCACATGGACATAGATTTCAGTCGATCTCAAACGCGAAGTCTTCCTCAAGAATCTATGACCTCACGGGCGGGATATATTTCAGGGATAATTTGAACGGGAGATCGATCCAGTCGATTGGAAGACAATCACAGTATACAAAGTGGTGGACTTTGGAGTGTCGGTTTATGAACATAATCTCATCGCCATCCTAACCTAGTGCGTCCCTGCTCTCTTCCCCTGAATTCTCCAGTAATTAGGACTAAAGCTCACAGTCTCCGATGATGCCAAGTCAGAGATTCGTTGAGATTGCACTGTTGGAATTGTCGACAGGAAATCTCCGATCCCGATGATGCAATCTTTGTCCTGAATGCACGAATCCATGGTCTGCACGGGGTAAATGTGTATTCACTTTTCGTTCATCGCAGTGATCTGCTCAAAGTCTGCACCACCAACCGACCTGGGGACGAAGATGGTGTATCTCACTACATACCCAGCAGGTCCACTATTGAACGTATCCCAGGGAAGTGAGCTAGAGCTTGGGCTGAATGGGGACCTCCTATCACTCGCGTGTTCCATACTTCCGATTTGTCTCTGTACTGGATCACCACTACCACCGGGCAGCGGGCCATGGTCAGCTATCTACAGGATTCCGATGACACCAAAGATGCTCGACATTCACGGCTTTAAGTTCTAGACTTGAATCCGTCCACCGTGAAGAGAGTCGTACGAGATAGGAATAACGGTACACTGAGCAAGTTTGACTCTGTTGGATTAGGGCTGAATACTACTGCGACTGCTATCGCGGGGATAGAACATCCCATAATGAGTCAGTTGCCTTAAGTATTTCAAGGGATTCCTTCTCTACGAAGAGGGGCTTCTCGTAGTTCTGGTAAGTCTGTTTCTTCTATGCGTTGATTCTATCTGACAATAATTCGTGGTACAGAGGGGAGATGATGATGTCGAGGAAAAAATAGAGGTCTTGCATGTCGGAATCTCTGCTCAATAACGTGTACGAGAAACTTGTCAGAAATTTTGGCTGAAAACCTTCGCTAACGCTTCTGCTGTGTCTGAAAGTTGAAACCATCTGAGCACCCACTCTGACGATTTTGGAGAGAATGTTAATGCTTGATACAGGTTAAAACCAGCGGCACTTACCCGGCGAAAGGATGCAGAAAGGAGGGAGTCATTTAGCTAAGTATAGCGGGAAGAGGATATCAATGACTTGCTTACCGTCCATCAAATTGCCTCCAGCCTTTCTCGCGTAGACTCTTACGGTACAACAACCCTTCCTCTCTGGATATATATACATCTGATACTCCCACCCACGCTCTTGGCACCTTTGCTAGAAGCTCCTTAGTCCCGAACATCGGCGACGCGTCCCACTTCGTCCATGGCGGAACTTCTCAGGGGCACATGCTTTTTGGCGTGGACGCAATGAGTATCCGCCGAACGTGATCAGAAAAATGGAGAAGTGAAGAAGGTAACTCAAGAAGTGAGTATCGACTGTTGGGTGAATCGCGGGTCCATCCACGTATATGAATATATTGTTAAATGACCAATGCATTCAAAGGCAGGCACAATACCTCCATGAATGAGGATTAACACTGCCCATCTACCCTCCAGGACCATCCCACAAGATGTGAAAGTCCTGATCTTGGCATCCCCTGAGGTGGGTAGATCTCAGACAATGTGCGGCAGCTCGCCGTACAATGTGAAGCTCGATGTAGCCTGAATTGAGTGAGGAGACGACAGAAGGGTGTAAAGGCTGGTGGGCAACACGAACATAACGTTGAAGCAATAGCATGCGCATCATTGGCCAAGCTCGCTATGTAATTTTCCAACATGAGATTTAAACTGCGTATGTAACTCGATTATACCTCGGCGATTTGAATACTACATCTGCCATCGCTTTTCAAATCCTCCAGACCCACAAATATAATATCAAGCGCTCTGCAACTCGTAGTCTTATATTCCCAGATACTTGACTTAAATCTTCGGATGTGCACCACATTTGACGATCCGAGTCCTCCAGGATATCTGCTGGTCTAAGAGAGATCTTCAGCCATAAAACCGGTAGGGTCATCGCGTTTCGAAAGAGACACGGGATCGTCGGTATCTGCTGTCCACATAATTCGCAAGCATGTTCATTGCTGATAAAAAATGATCGTTCAGTACAAGTATTATTTCATACTCGGAAACACTCACTCTGCCGCTTCCTAAGTATGTCAAGAGTCTCACTCTTCGATAGTATATTCTTATCTGCATAGAGGATAAGCTGCTGAGTACGCGTGTAGAGAGAACATAGAACCCACCGAGGTCGATAATTTTGACATTATGATCTGATGGTCCTGAAATGAAAGAGGTAGGATATATGCGATTGAGCAATCGCGCCAATGCACCTTACACAGGAACGAAACGTACCTCCTACTGAATTCAAACCATCGCCCGTCCCTTTAGGGTCGCCAACCTCTACCTTTGGCACTGCCCGTATAACGGATGATCAATACCTCGTTCAGAATCAAAAGAAAAGGAGAAACACAGATCAGAACCAGCTTTTGCCGGGGAGTCCGCGAATCACCTGGATAAACAAGATATGCATTATGACCCCCAGATCACGAACGGGTGAGTGCAAACACACCTTGATGTAATCGCGGGGTCGCCGAGTTATCAGGAAGATCGACTTTGTAGCCTGTCCAAAAACCCAATGATCAATGCTCCCATCCCCACCGAAGCTGAAGCAAAGAAAATAGAACGTACCGTTCATTCCCACAGCATTGCCTTGAGGCCTGTTCAGACCTTGATGTCCGCCTTGAATATCTAGAAAGTGACAGAGGGTAAGCAGATGTTCGATGAGCAAAACGTGTATACTCACAATTATCTACCCACTCCTTGGTCAAACGTCTTTTGATGTCAACCACTGACTCGGAGGTCTTTTTCAATCCTACAAACATTCGTCAGTCCCGGAGAATCCGAATATATGCATTGAGTGCACCGTTGGCACCAGAATGATCTTGCTGCGAAGGTATGACGTGATCTGTTTTGGCGCCTGATGAGATATGGAAATTCTGGAGTTTAGAGAAAGGCGGGGTCCGCAAGAGAGAGTTACGTACCTTCGCCATGGAAGAAGTAGCCAGTGACCGTATCGATGCCGAGTGGAAGTGACTTGAAGGATCTGGTGTTGAGATTGGATACGGGGATGTGTTCATCGGAGGCTGATGTACGATGGTTAAAGACGGGCTGGAAGATTTTAGCTAGGGAAGAGAAGGGCGTACTGCGTCTTGAAGAGAGTCGACGAAGACGGAGAGTAGAACGGTTGTCGGGTATTTCATAGTCGATATAAGCTAATGAGTGTTGTTTTTGTAGAAGTACTTAGAGTGTTGTCGTAGTCTGGAGACGCGTCGAAGGCCTTGAGACTTTATTAAGTTTATATGACTGTGATTAAGGTTTAGATATTTATTTGTATCAAGGGATCGGACGTGCTGCTTACATGAACCTTGCGAAAGTATACCGGGCGCGGCATCGCGTTACAATTTGTATTACATGAATAGATCCTTCTTGTGTCTGGGAACACCATAAAATGAAATGGAGAACAAGAACACGAGAAGAGGGTTACGTCGACAGAGTTGTCGTTGAGAGAGGAAAAGGCCATGTATGGAGCTGTTTATTTCGAAAGCTGAGCTCGATCACCAGATCAAGAACACCGGTCCGTGATTCCGAGTCTTGTAAATTTTGGCAATTACGAGGATCAACATCGTCCATTCAAGTTTTCATTGGCATCTCTGCTTCGACTTCGTCGCGTCGATGGAAAATATTCCACATCAGGCGCAATATTACGGACACAGAGCTGAACTTCCAAGCATCTTTTAACCTCCCATTGCTTCTCTGAGCTACGATGTCCTCGCAACGATTGCTGAATTCACTGCCGAGGAAGCAGAGGACTACAATTTCTTTGGAAGAAAGAGACTTTCTCACTTGTACTATCTTGCACTAACCTGCAAGGCTTTTGGCTCTCGATGAACTCTGGAGATCGATGGATTCGCTTATGCCTTTGGTCGGCATACTGCCCAAGTCAATTTTCACTGGTTATGACTATGTGAGTGATATACACGATGAAGTGATGCAGAGGATCTGGAACGTGTCCGGACATATGCACAACGGATCCGAGTCCTAAATCTGGGGAATGTTAACAAACAACGTATAATTCCATACTGCTCCTGCCATTGTTGAAGGTGCAGCAATTATACTGCTCTTTTGCATGCCCGCTGGTCCATACTCTTGGTCCGATTGTCTTCTCAGAACAACTCCGCCGCTTCAAGCTCTCGGGTTAAGAATTTAATCGTTCTCAAAATGTCAAATCTCTCCTCCACATCTTGCGTTTCATGGCGCCGAGACTGGAACACCTCGTCCTTTGGCAAGAGCTAGATCGCGAAGCCTTGAGTGTCATTTCTGCCTTTCGTAACCTGCGTTCATTGCGGATTTG
>JAGGAW010008651.1:0-26098 GCA_017657375.1 Termitomyces sp. T27 | reverse complement strand
TTCCAGTTTGCCTCGACAGTGGAAAGAGTAGAGTAGTGAGTATAGAAGGTGGAGTCGGTAGTACCAACCAAGTTAGCTGGGAGGGCACCACCAAGGACGATGGTGAAGACCTTGTTGGGAATAGAGTTGGTGCCGGTTTCGTCAAATGCTATATTGACATATGGTCAGTCATGACTCAAGCCTAGATCGCAGAAGAGCGCTCACTGAGCAAAATGAGAGTCTTGTCGTCGTTGAAGTTGGGGTTCGACAGCAAAGGGGTGAGGAAGTTCTTCGACCAGGCGCCCGCGGTAGTGATGCTGGTGTCGTGTCCATCATTGGCTAAGAAGGTTGTCATGAATCAGAAATTAGATAGCACAATCAAGCCTCAACTTACTCATATTAGGGGTAATGAACATCCATTGAGGAAGGGCGTTCGCAGCAAGATCCGATTGGAAGGAGACAAAATTCTTGATGTGCGAGAGACGGGTGGAGTTCGAGTTGACGGAGGTGAAAGAAACTAGAGGGCTGTTTATATTGATTAAGTGAGAGCGAGAAAATGTCTGCTAATAACTTACTTGTGCTTGCGAACGTAGTCGTCATCGCCAGTCCTGGTATTATCAAATGTGGAACCAGTAAATCCAGTAGAAGGCATATCTTCTTGGTATTCTGCCCAGGAGATCCCCCTGTCCTCCAGCAGATCTACAATGGTTGAAACATTTGAAGGGAAATTGATGGTATTGTCACTGTTGAGCCCGAAGTAGTCACCACCAACAGACTGTCACTGACTCGAGTCAAAATCCTTCGTGTCAAGTGAAGGGTGAATTACCGCAACATAGTTAGGCTCAGAAGGATGAGTCAACGCAAAGTAGTTGGTGAGGGTGAGCCCTTTTGCGGCAAGAGCTTTCAAATCAGCTAGATGTCGTAATGTGAATGAGATTTGGGCAATCGTCGAATGTATATATGTGCAACTTACCATTAGCAGCAGCTTTTGTGAAATCAGTGTTTTCAAGCCAGATCGAAACAAATCGGTTGAAAACCGCGCCCTGGACAACGGCGGATGCAGGAGATGCCTTTCAAGCATTTGGGTTAACAAATTCCAGTACACCGTGCACAAAATAGTTCCTACAAGGATGGCCAGAGAGGCGGCAATGAGGGAATGTAGAACTTCGAAGCGCATCGTCAAGTGCAGAATGGAGGTCACACAATCTTCGAAGCACTATTAAACTGGATCTTCCAGCCTTTTACACAGATTGACATGACCGGACCATATGGAAAGCGAACGTTCGAAGAAAAAATAGTTCGAAACAAACTGTCGAAAGCAAGAAGTCATGACAATGACGGATCATGGAGACTGTCAACGAATTCGAAGGAGCACAATGCAGCAGACTAGCTTCGATGGAAAAAAAATAGAAGCAAATGTGAGAATTCCGGTCGTACTAGGCTTTTCGTTTGCATGGTACATACTGTTCGACCAATTCCAGCGCGAGGACCAGCAAACCGATAGATCATCAGTGAAGAAAACAGCAGCATCTAGACCGTAGAACTCGCCCTTGTTACTAGAAGTTGAGGGTCAGATGGAATGACTAGCGGTAAACGTTTGCATCTGCCGTAACAGGCCTATCCTGTGACCTAGGAAGCTCGTATATGATATCGCCAGAAGTTACTCGAACTTCTTTGAGCGACCGGTAGGATGTTGTCGTCTGCAGTGAGAATTATAAGAAAATGGATATGATTGGAACGTGCGTGTTCTCGAAAAGAAAATTCTTCGACATACCTCGTGCCCACTGTGACTGCCAGATCTCCCGAGATGCTTCTGATTCGGAGTTGGCAAGCGCCATGCGTAGCATTGTCAGGATGCTTCTACTAAGCTAAAAAGCCGCGAGCTTCATACGAGATCGTACTTCCAACCACTTGTGCAATTGCTATATCAAAAAATGCATTGTTGAGTGACATGCCAGTCGTACGACATACACTAAGTAACACTACTTATTGAGAATTTATGTAAAGACGACGTGCGCTTGCTCGAGGGGAATGTGAATCGACGAAATGAGATCCTCAACAATGTCTTGTGCGAGAGCCAAAGGTAATGACAGTGACAGTGGTGTTCGAGTCGTACTGCAGTGAAGTGAGGAAGTCGTGGTACCGGTGTGAGAGTCCGATTTCCGATTCCCGAAACGCGGTTGGTCACGTGAATAATTTAAGAGTTGAGCACACGAATTGTCCTGCCCTCAGCTCGAGCTCAGTAACCAGGGACAATTTCTGATAACGTTTCATGAACACCATGACCGAAGACGTGGACCATGATGAGTTGGACTTGTTATCTGCTACAGGCCCCGTTGACTTTTACGCGTCGACATCCTCAACAACCCCTTCTGGAGCTCAAGTTAGCGAATCCGTTCCCGGTCCGCGTCGTTCTCTCCGACCGCGTCAGTCGTGTCCAGCGACTGTACCAGCTCAGTCCGCGCGTAAACGGACGTTATCTATGTCTGCCTTGCGGAATCTGACTCAGGGAAAAGCTGTAAAACGAACAAAAATAGATGATAAAAAGGCAGTGAGTAACTTGTTCACTTAGTTTTCGTAATTGATATGGACGGGTCCTTCACTTTAGCAAACCGAAATTACCAATAAGAAGCGTGATGCGCGCGATGAAGCAAGAAAAAAATGGTTATACTGTCATAGGGATGTGGTAGAACCAATGTTGCCGCCCAATAGCGCATTTTTCAATAACTTGCAGAAGGAGATGGAACGAACCCACAGAGACGCGATTTCTTTCAAGCCGATGCATCGCCTCGATACGCAGCCGAAACTCATTAAGGGTGGAGAGATGAAAGATTACCAGGTGAGTTTTTGTGATTGTTTACGTGTAAGGCTCAGCGGGCGCTTATTATTATTATTTTTGACGTAGCTTGGAGGGCTTTCATTTTTAGTGTCTATGTATCAAAACGGTATGCAATTCTGTCTAAAGAGATTAACTTTGCTAACAGTATGGCTAAGGAATGAGCTGTATCCTTGGAGACGAGTACGTTCCATTCCTCATCCATCATATTTGCCGCGGGGCAGAGCTAATTCTCGTGAAGAATGGGATTAGGAAAGACCCTTCAGGTTTGTCAATAAATATACCCTACCGTTCAATGCTGAACTTTTGATACCTAGACATTATCATTGTTTGCGTATATCAAGGAGAGTGTTCCTGGTATGAACTCTTCAGAATTTTTAGATCTTTTTCCTCGCCTCACTATTTCTTTAGGCCCTCATGACCCTCATCTCGTCATATGCCCGCTGTCCGTTCTTTCATCCTGGGAAGCAGTATGTATTACATTTTTCAATTTGTGAGATTCTATTAACACATCACACTATAGGAAGCGGCTCGATGGATCCCTTCCATGCGTGTTATTCGCTTTCACGGTCCGAACAATGAACGAGAACGTATCAAACACAATATGCGCGGCGACCGCAATTTTGAGATAATGCTCACAACTTATGAGACCTACGTCGCCGAAGACCAATGGTTCAAGAGCAACCGTTGGACATACTGCGTCCTTGACGAGGGACACAAGATAAAGAATTCGGATACGTTGATTGCGCACAAGGTTCAAGGGCTGGGTAGCTTGTACAGACTTCGTGAGCAACCATTCACTTTACGATCAAGATATTCGTCACTAACACTCTTCTAGTCTTGACAGGTACTCCGGTGCAAAATAACCTTGGCGAACTATGGGCACTGTTACATTGGCTCCTTCCGGCGGTCTTCACGCAAGCCACTCAGTCACGCTTCAACGAGTCTTTCGATATGCAACGCGGTTCTTACGCTATGTCCTTCCTGAATTCTGCGAAGAAACTCATATCTATCATCATGCTCCGCCGCACTAAAGCTGTTGTCGCCGGAGACGATGTTCCACCCCGCGAGGAGCTAACAGTGTTCATACCTCTGACCGAGACGCAACGATGGTGGACTTACAAACTCCTGACCAAGTTGCCGGCTGCGGATCTTGAGAAGATTTTCGCCGAAAGGGGTGAAACTATCAAGTTGGAACACGAGATGGCTGAAGAGGGTCCGAAGGAAGTGCTAGGGCAAGTGGAGAACAAGATGGAGACTGGGAAGATTGAGGGTACTAGTAAGTCATCTTTATCTCTGGATGCCTGTTACGAGGACTTGACCGATTTGCAGAGTATAAACAGATGATGAACCTGCTCATCCAGCTTCGTCAAGTTTGCGACCAGTAAGTGCTCGAAGTACTCAACATGTATGAGCTGGATGAACATCCAATCGACTTTAGTCCATATCTCCTCCGGGACGCTGAGCCTGAACCGTATGGGATCGCAGAGCATATTGTGTCCACCTCTTCAAAGTTAATTGCCATTGACAAGTTGCTTGCCGAGCTTCTTCCGGCGGGAGAACGTGTTCTCATTTTCTCGGTAAGCAAGCGTTTCCAAGTCTTCGAGTTCGTTGTCAACATTGTTTCGACGCGTTAGCAATGGACAGGGTGAGGGTCATATTTTTCGACCCGAAGAGAAAATCAATTTCTGACTTGCCACTCAGAATGCTCGACATCCTAGAAGATTTCATGGTTTTGCGTTCGATTCCATATGCTCGCTTGGATGGATCAACGTCCCGACCGCGCCGCGCCCTTGATATTAAATTGGTAATGTGGTTCCATTGAAGTTGGTTTCTCCCGTATTGACTGACAACCATGACAAAAAGTTTCAGCAAGAAAAGTCCCGTAAGGATCACATACTATGATGATCCATCCTGTTGTACTGAAGTCAATCCAAAGCCTACCAGGTATTCTTGATCTCAACGAAGGCCGGAGGCCTCGGTACGTTGCTTCGTTGAATTGCATGTTCATAAACTCACCTCGAGATATAGGCATCAACTTAACCAAGGCTACCACCGTGATTATGTGCGATTCAGATTGGAATCCACAGAACGACCTGCAAGCTATTGCGAGGGCTCACCGTATTGGCCAAACGAAGGTCGTCAAGGTCGGGTTCCCTTTTCGAGATGCTAGCGGCCTTGTCAAAACCCATATTTTCAGGTGTATCGTCTCATTTGCCAAGGCAGCGTCGAGGACCAAATGCTTGACCGCATCCGACGAAAACTCTTCCTGTCGTACAAGATCATGGGATCCGAGAATTCCACCTCGACGGAGAACACTTCCTTAGGCTCAAGCGAGCTTATGGATATCCTCCGTAGGGGTAGCAGTGCGTTGTCACATTCCGACAGCGGGATGAACCTGGCACGATTCTTGGAAACGAAAATGGCCGATATCCTCGAACACTCGCGAAGCCTGGAAAAGAAGCGTGATGCGAAGATCAAGAGCGATCTGAAAGTTGATAAAACGGATGCGGATAATGTGCAGCTTTTGTTGTCCGCCGAAGAAGAGGAGAGGAGATTGTTAAGTGGCATTGCACAGGTTCAGTCGCGTCTTTTTGAAGGAAGGGTGGTAGGGAAGTATCAGAGTAATGCGGATATTGCGGCGGAATGGCGCAATCTTGGGAAGAGAGCCAGGGACGACAGAACCGTTAAGATTGACGGGATGACTTTCATTGCTTCACATATCACAGAGACGGTATGTGACTCACTCTGGTTCTACTTAAAGTGTATCTGATGACCGCTTACAGATCGCACCGCCAGCCCCGAAACCGGTTAAGAAAGCGAAGAAAAAGTTTGAGTGGGAGGAATGGTGTATCCATTGTCGTGATGGTGGAGAACTGATGTTGTGCCCAGGATGTCCTCGTGGTAAGTCTTAC
Source organism: Termitomyces sp. T27 (assembly GCA_017657375.1). Taxonomy (NCBI): domain Eukaryota; kingdom Fungi; phylum Basidiomycota; class Agaricomycetes; order Agaricales; family Lyophyllaceae; genus Termitomyces; species Termitomyces sp. T27. Next base: position 20,368 of record JAGGAW010008651.1, on the reverse strand, counting down.
ATACTCTTATTCGATGCCCGCTTCTGGTGATATTTGATTAATTTGTTCATATTATCATCGGTAGTATTCCACACCAATTGCCGTGAACTTACCGAGGCTGACCTCCGCCGACCTCAAGTGTATTGTAGCCAACACAACTGTGCCGGTTGTTACAGGTCTACTGCCGACTGTGGTGGCATGCTTTTTCGGTATGAGTCCAAAGGATAGCAGCTCACCAGGTTATCTCACGATCTAATTACACAGGTGCCGGACATGTCCCCAAGCTTTTTGTGAAGACTGTTTACCTGAGGGTGACCTTGATGCTATCGGCGAGACACTTCCAGAGTTGTACGTTACATGTTTGACTATGAAATATATGACTAACGCTTGAATATCACCGTAGCTTGCTCTTAGACTATGGTCCCCTATCCGCGGCATATTACATTCGGTGCCATGACTGCATTGCAGACTATGCTGAAAATCCGGATTCTCTTTTCTGGGCTGAATGGGCTAGAGACATCAGTCAGGCTGAGAAAAAGCTAGAAGAACGACATGCTGAAGCCGTTTTGAGCTAATTCTTTTTGGACTTGTTCCCTGTCGTCTGAAACTCACCAATTCTGCCGTATAAATTACCCTATACCATATATATTATGTGTTGCATGTTATAATATGCATTGGACAGTGTATGTAGCTGTTAGGCCTGTACTTAACCACCTTTTGAATATGTGCTCGATATCTCTTCCTAAAAAGTGTGGCGCGTTGTTATGATTGAGCCTCGAAATCAAACAATGACCCAAATCGCTCGATTCCGGATCGTCAAAGTTGACGTCCAGTGTTCAGTGTTCTTTCAGTCCTCGCCTCCTCTCTATGTTTCGGGCATCCTCTCGATTAGTCGTGGGTGTCGAACTATGGCCTTATACACTCTTTGACATCTTCTTACATTCTAGCCAAGGCGGGCACTTCTTGCTGCCTCTGTGGTAGGCAGCGGTGTCGTTCTGCACACACCGCCCGAAAAGGTACGTGTGTTCGGCCGTACTACTATTTTGTGGACTCAGATGTTGAAATAGCTTTCAATATATCCTTCTCCTACTCCTGACATTTTGCTTGTAGAAGAACCCTCGGCATTGGAACGAGAAATTGGGGTCGTGCGACGAAAAGTAACCGAGGTGTTGCTTGATACACATAGCCAAATCCAGGGAGTCGTGTCGCGATGGATCGGCATTGAACATGCGATTGAAAGTTCGTGTTTATTACCAGTCTTTTATGACTTTCTGTGCTGATCTAGAACAGATCGTGTAAAGAGCATCATTTCTCCGAATGAACCTCTAACTCCTGGACTGCTCTATGTCGGTGTCGCGACTCTCAGCGGGTCCATTGTAGCTCGAAATCGCATCCTTGCAACGCGTTAACTCCTCCCACCCATCTTCCTCTTCGCCTCCGCGAAACATTTCCTCCCAGAGACGACAGAAAACTTCATATCATACTTCGGCTCCCTAGAAGACACGTATTTTCCAACGCTAGCGGAGAAGCACGCAATTGCCAATGCACATACGCAGATGGCATGGGAGCGTCTCAAAGACGCGTCGCAGAACGGACGGGAGTGGGTCAACCGTGGGGCGGTCACTGCGATAGACAAGATCCAAGAAGCGACGGGATTGAAACTCAACGAGACATTAGGTTGGTCCCAGGTTGGACTCAAACATGTCGAAGTCAAGACGCCTGAAGCGGCAAAGGTTGCGGAAGAAAAGATCACGGAAGTCAAGGTCACGGTGGAGAAGGTGCTGGATGAGAACAAAGAAGAAGTCAAGAAGGTAGAAGAGGACAAGAGATTGGTCTGATGTCCTTCACTCGCTAGATCTCATCATATAGATCAATTTTTGGCTTTCTTGTTTCTGTGCGCTGACTCTGTGAGTGGTATTTCAAGCCACATTTCTGACAAATGATCTACGCCTCAGCTTTTTATCGATGGGTGCACTTACAGATATGATCGATAGATAACTAGATTGACATGACATTGACATAACTACAGTCTGTAGACTTGGACATTCATCAGCCCTCAAAGTCCTTCAGCTCAAGAGGCTTCACGCTCAAGATCTTTCCCATGTGAGTCGGTGCATACCCTAAACCTCTCCTCCGCGAACTCAACAATTCCTTCAGGAACATCACTGGGCTCATGACCATCTGACACTGCTCCTTCATTGCTCCTGTCCTATCCTCCGGTTTGACAAACCCATCGCTATCCCACATACGCGGTCCAGATTCAGCCCCAATGAGTCCGCTCCTGTCCTATCCTCCGGTTTGACAAACCCATCGCTATCCCACATACGCGGTCCAGATTCAGCCCCAATGAGTCCCAGCACCCGACACAGCCGTCGATACGTTTCGAAGTCCTTAAGATAGAGCTGACCTGCAAACAGGTTGAGCTGCAGCATCAGATCGGGCACGAAAGCCAGGGGATTTGATGAAGTTGGCAATGGTGGCACTGTAAAGAACCTGAGTTCCTCCGTGGTCTTCATGTTCTGGTTGACGCGAGGAGCGTAGATGTGGAGGTGAACATGCTTGCTCTTATAAATCGACGGTAGAAGCTGGTTAACTTCAAAGGGGCTGAGCACGATGAGTACACGGTGCGCAGGCACGGAAAGGATCCAGTTGACTGGTCGAAGGAAGTCACCAACTGAGGCTCCGCCTTTGACAGTTGTCGCGAAATCTTTAGTTGAGAAGAGTGCATCAGACCACTCGTGCTTTGACTTCAGGGGAGAGAACAACGGTATGAATGGAGAGGTGGTATCAGGATTGAAATGACCTGATCCGATAAGCGACTCAAGGGCTTTGTAGAGTTGTGATGAAGCCGGCTCCACTTTGGGGGGGAGCTCACGCTGTCGTTCCTTTTCTGCCTCTTTAGATACCTGCCTCTCTTGCTCTTCGTCCGCCCTGATGTCACTCAGCTCTGAGACACCGAGTTGGTCAAGACGTTCTTTGATATTTGGGAGCTGGAAGGCAGGATGGAGAGACGTAATGTCCGGATCCGGTTGTGCTCCGTACATCTCGTCCAACGTCCGTGCATCCCGTTCCTCCCATGACAGTCGCAGCTTCTCACAGGCCTCAGGTGCTGATGGATCACGTTCGTGCAAGATCCAAGCATCGTTTCGTCGTTTATACTCCAAGCCTTGTTGGACCCAGTGAGGAAGGTACCGCCGAATGTGCTCGCATGTCTGCCACATCGTCCATCGCAAGATGTCCACAGTAGTCACTTGTGCTGATGGCTCTAACGGATATAGTTCGCACGCCCGAATGCTCTGGTCCACCTCCCTAGGAGCAAAGAATACGACGGATTGTCCCTGTCCTAGTTGCCGCATTCGCATACAACCTATTGGAAGCCAAAATGAGTCTAAGTCGTTGAAAGGTAACTTCAAGTTCACCTTGCACCAGTCGGTCCTTTGTTAGCTTCGGTCCCAAGGTTACAACTGCGCGAAAATCATTTGGAAGTTTTAGATCGGTTCCACGAGTATGGGAGTCGTCAAGGTAGACAGCGCAGAGATCCAATTTCTCGTTATACGGCGACGTCACAAACTTTTCAACTTGCTGATCTCGGGACATAACGACCATTTCATCATGATCATTGAAAAAAACAATCGCGTGGAGATCTGGGACTAGTGTGAGCCATCTTTTGACCAACTCGGTGTTCTGCATGTCCAGCATCTGAGCTCCCACGTCCAAGAGAACACGGACTGGTGGCGTCTGCTTTATGAGGAGCTTCAGGAAATCACTTCCAGTTGGGCTATGTTCATTCTTATCCTCGAGACAACAGTATGTACCATTTTCGGGTCGAAGGAGGATGCTTAGAACTTTTGCGTTTGTAGCGAGCTGCCCGAATGGGTCATGGTCACCCGTTGCAGTCGTATCGTTTTGCTGAATAGATGTTGGAAGCAAGTATCGATTGTCATTTGTCCCGCTGAAGCCTGTGGTGACCTGAGCTTTCGTCTCCGCCAAGTCCCATGAAGATGTAGAGAGCTTCATGGGGAACTGTTTTGCGTATCGCGGGAAAACCACATTGGACAGGAAGAAGTCGACGACGGCCTTATTATTCCGGAAAAGGGGTCCCAGTATTGTTTTGCGCTGATGTTCGTCATCCAGATTTATACCCTTGATATCGCGGAACGAGAGGGGTATCTCCTCGTGACTGGAGACCCATTGCTGTTAGAACGTCTTATAAAAAAACCGATCATATGTGAGCCCATTGGTGCTTACATTATACTCCAGTGGAGGATCGTCGAGCTTGAACAAGAGCTCGAAGCATTGGTCCAGTTGTTCCTCCGTGAGTCCACCGTAATAATAGCTCAAACATGTCAGAAGAAGTGCAACATCTGGATGTCCAAAATCTGCTCTGAGTGATGGGAGATCCTTGGCCCTATACGGAACAGCAAGAAGAGTTCGGCTGAGATCCAGGCCGTAGTTCACTCGCCATCGCTTCTCTTGAAGCACGAAGCGGAGGAGCCCCTGGCCAAGAAGACCGCGGTAGAGTAAGAGATGTTTCCAGGCATTGCTGTCATGCAGGAAGCTACGAAGGGCATTCATAGCAGCAACACTACCACGGTGACATCTTATAAAGTCTGATGCAGCTGGACGAATGTGGAGAGGGAGCAACTTGAATCGGTGATTCCCCAACACTTCAGAAACTACTGAGTCGATCAAAACCTCCCCAGCCTCGAAGTCAAGGATTCGTATGACTGGGCACCCAAATTCCTCCGAGGGATGAACCTCCAGTCCATCTGGGTACATGGAACGAAGATGTTCTGCGTGTTTCTGGGCATAGCCTATGACTTCTTGGATGATCGTCCAACGATCCGGGTGATTGTCCATTGGCTCTTGGAGTCCACTGGTATAAACTAGCTGGTAGGTCGCTCTCAAGATCTCATCGCTCTCATCTAATACATCCCTCGCCTTTGATGATAGCCAACGATGGGATGTGAGCAGAGACCTCGCAGCTTCACTATGGGCTCCAGCAGCTAGGTCAATCCCCATGAGTCTGAAAGACAGAATGTGCTCCGGCTGGATGAGAAGTAGACCCTTTTCGCGCATACATGTTTCATAAAGTGATTGCAATTGTCTCAAACGCGTCAAGTCGACGTCAAAATCTCGAGAGAACGGCAGATAGAAGACACGGTGATCGGTTAACCTGCTGAGTCTCTGCACAAGAAGATCGAACATCTGATTGACCAGAGGTTTCAAGACGACAACGCGCACAAGCCTCTGTCCGTCAGCAAGTGCAGAGGAAATCAGCGGAACGATCACAGCAGATTTTCCCTCGCCCATGTTCAATTGTGTCAAGGAATTTTGTCCGGAACGTGGCGAAATCATCTCCTGCGCGACACTGCTCTGAACGGGACGCACAGTAAAATTTCCGTCTATCTTGGGTACGAGTGAGTTTAATCACAAAAAAATCAGTTGACAAACATACCTGCATTAAGAGCCATTCGGGATCACTGAAGGAAACTTTCGCTTCATAATCCGTGTTGCTGAGTTCTTTGAAAAGATCTTCTTCACGACCGCATAGTTTATAGAAAAGCATGCGGCGGGAGCGTTGGAGTCTGACGAGCGTTTGTGCAAGTACGACAACTGCAGTCTTCCAAGACATTGACAGTGATGCATTTCTTGAAAGCAGACCGAGAAGGGACCTAGTTTTAAGACATGGCCACTGGCTAGCGTGAGCTTCTGCTCTCTCGAGAGGACTCTTGGGAGAGAGAGCAAGTCGAAGAGAGTCGTATGAGATGTTGAATTCACGCCGCCGCAACTCGTATTCATTTTCCAAGGAAAGGAGGGAAATGGACGACTCACTGCCACTGTGGAGATGGGAAGCAGCTACCTCGTTTCCACAATGAATATAGCTCTTTAGGCTGTTCTCCAATGCATCTCCATAGACATGGTGGAGGGTCTGTGGCCCTTGCCTGAACTGTTTTACAAGAGAGCCAAGTTTTAAAGCTTCGGCGTCGCGGGTAAAAGGTGTTGTGACTGGCCCCACGCTTGACACTCCCATAGAGGGTGCGTCAGAAGTTGGAATTGACGGAATGTGTGGTTCGACACGAAGGCAAAGGTCTACTAATGTCACTGGAAAGTGACGCGGGCATTCCGCTTCTACACTTGGAAAAGGGGGAACATGATATGAATCTAATGTCAGCGGAATCGGAGTAGGTAAAGATTTGTGGGCTTGGTTCAACACGATCTGAACCTTATCAATGAAAGCCCGAAAATTCATGTTATTGAACCACCGCAAAAAGGTCTCGGAAACCTCATTCTTGAGAGCTGAAGCAGTCAAGTTGAGCAGATTGAAGTTCAAATGAGGGGGAAGAGATGGTGTTCGGCAAGGCCACTGTTGTACTAGAAAATCGGTAACTTTTTCAATCTGTTGACGTGTGGTAGCATTCCAGTATGAAGCATGACGAGTATTATACTGTCGATCAGTTTCTCCTTTTTGTCTTTTTGGTTGGTCAGAAGGAGGTTGTAGGGTGTATTTTCGAATGAGTTGGATCAGGGTTTCTCTGTGCGGAGACAATCCAGAGCCAAGATCATATTCGATCGGTGAAGGAGGAGAAATACAACGAAACTTCATGAGGCGCGCAAATGAGAGAAACGTCGGTATAAAACGTCTGATCTGATCATCGTACGAAGATGTATAGACCATTAATGAAAGGATGAACGCCATCCTGGAACTCAATACATCGGATAGTTGGTCTTGTCGGCACATTTCATAAAGGGGAAGAAAGAGATTAGTCAGACTAGGTGAAATGAACTTGCGATAGGAATCTATCGCATGAGACATGTTCGTAAGTCGTCGAATCCCTTTCAGCGGCTTCCACAGATCGGGTAAAGTGTCCAAATGAGCAGAAGCGTCGAATGAAAGGTTGGAAACGTTAGTTGCAAGTGTGAGTATCTTTTCAGACTGAATGCTACGGTGAGGGGACTTGATTGATGCCGGATAAACCATATCATAATGGAGTAGGGGAGCCTTCCTAACAGGGGCATAAAGCCCAGACGTGCGCGAATCGAGACGAGATAACAAGTGTGAATCCGTAGAATCGTCGAGGCCACTTCTGGAGGTTCCAATCCCAATCAAACTCATTTGTCGGTGGAATCCGAGTATATCTTCTACTCGGGATGCAAAGCCCCAATGCTGTGCCAAGGAGCTGAGCTGCTTCCAATGGATCGTCTGCATCGCTCTTAGATGTTTTGGATACCACTCAACGCCAGGTGTGAGGTCTGCTATGTCATGGAGAAGCGCCACTTCCTCCTCAGAAAGGTCTTGAAATGAGAACGATCTTGCTGACTCCAATTCGTGGAGAGCCTCCTCTGTTCCCGTGCGCCCAGTAAGATCATCTGGAAGTGGAAACGACGTGCACGCATGAAGGTAGATTCTATAGATGTCGCTCAGTAGCGTGGTGCCTACAAGCCGTCCCAGGGTAGGGTCAACTTGATATGTGACATATGTCTGGGGTCCATCTCCAAGTGCTACCTTGACACGACTGTGGTGGTGATGGCTCTTGAAGCTGACCTTTCCGAAAGGAATGATAATATAACGAGAAGTTGGTGCTGCTATCCTTGTTCTACAAGGAAATTTGTTTCGAATCACTAGTTGATTGTCCAGACCATAAAATGTTCCGCTTGATTGATCCTGGTCCACTACCATGTCACGAATGGTGGAACATTCCAGATCTTTGGTCTCGTTCAAGAAAAATGCCATCTTATAGTGCGGTAGGCTGATCAACAGAGTGCGTTTTGCATCGAAAATGACATGTATGTGGTTGAAAACCTCCAGTGGTTCAAGACGTTTGGAAATCATGCTAAAGGTTTTGCTTCGTATATCCACTATGCACGAGCCATTTCCTTCCGACATTGTCCCGGTGCCAGTTTGATTATTAAATGTGAGGTTCCAATTGTTTTCGGAAGGCTTCCATATGGATTCAAGAGGATGAAACGTGATGTATATGGTGTCTGAAGACGGCGAAAGATGTAGCCAATGGGCATATTCCGTAATGAAGGATGACGGGAAGTCTTGATTGCCTTTGCAACCGAAAACTGTATGCGGGACAAGTTCAAAGAGATCCGTCCCAAGTTTTGCTTGAATGATAAGGTTCCCATCGGGTCCAGGAAGCTGGAAATGTAGCTGAAATTCGAGAAAACAGAGAATTGTGAGGCTCAACCTGAACTTCTCAAAGGGATTGAGGACGTACGAAGAGATTAGGTGCAGTAATTGCATTACGAGTGGCAAAATGCATGTTAGGGAGCGTCGATGGGACGACATCGAGTGTTCTCTGGATTTTCTATCAGGACTGGATTGTGAAGAGGTAACTTTGGAGCACGCACATTTCCCAACAAACGAATGTATGTTGAGTGATGAATGATGGAGGAGGGCAACCGTGCAAGGGGTCGGCCATCAATGAGTAAGGAGCCATCTAGAAGATTATAGTGCACGGTTGCTGACGCAGAGTCTGAGGTTGTGGACGTCAGCCAGTGTTCGCTTGGGACTGGTAACTGCTTCCAGTTTGAGCCTGGCTGATAATCTGGCCAAATAGCGAGAATTGAATTGTCGATCCCCGCCCTGTTGACCCGTATTCTAGCCCATATAGCTGGTGCTATTTTTTGAGACATTCTTCTATTTCGGGACAGAAAGAGATCAAGTTCAACGGGTAGATCGAACATAGGAGCATTGACTTGAACATGAATTGCACATTGGATGTAAGCGTCGACGTCCCCGTCGGAGTTGACGAGATGGCCAAAATAACGAGGATCGACATCGTAAGTGGCGTGGCATGTGGCTGCAGCTAAGCACACTCGTTGCCGCATGAGATTCAAAGATGTATCTTCATTTGAACGCTTAAGGTCACGGGCAAGGCTGCGCACCCATGAAAATGCAATTGTTCTAGCGGTTCGGAGAGTTGAACAGGCGCGGCTGACAAACCAATCTTCATGAGAAGAGGCGAGTAAACGAGAGACCAAGATGATGACGGTCTGCAAGGTGATTACGTGATGCCAATTACTTTCAACGGCTGAAAGCAAGTCATCAATTTCATTCAGCAGAGCCTCACCGAAATCCGATTCCTTGAGTATACTATGCCACTGTAGTTCTTCCCCTTCGATGTTACCTGTCTGCGTCGCAGCTTGTGTAAGGAGCATATGGACTTCCAAACGGTCAAAGGAAAGCGCCCGTGCTCGCAGTTCCCGGAGTATATTGAGCCACTGCAGCATGGGCCCGCTACGCAGTGTTCCGAATGAAATGTACTCGTGTATGGCAAGTTGGGGGGGCACAGCTGCTTGATCTGCTAATGGTTGATTGGCAGAGTGTGTGGTACCCTGCATCGCATATTGGAATGTGGAGTATGAGCTTGACGAGGGTAATTTGAATATGCAGTACTTTGCTACCGTGCAGTCTGCAAATGAATCTTTCGCCCAACGCTTCAGCACCGTGTCAAACAAGCTATAGCGTAGTCCGTTGCTGACAAGAATAGATGCACAATCACTGTCGATGTTTTGAATTTTCTGAGTAGCATAATGCGATTTCATGAAAGACTTGGTGGGGGATGCAAACATTATTCGTGTTTGACCTGCGGAATAAGCCTTTAAATCTGAATAGTTTGCAAGTGTGACCTCAGCATTCGGGGATGTTCCGGTATTCAAGAGGCCTGGGCGACAAAAGTCATAGAGAACTACGTACGTTGTCGTTCTCCAAGCCTGGAATGCTCGAGGACATTGCAACTCGAACACCGTAGCCTGCGCAAGGAGCGTTTCCTGTGGGAGTGGCCATTCGTGAACTTGGATATTTAATTTAGAGGCTTTCTTCTCAAGCCTGCACCTCTTGCACTTCTTGCGTTTCCCACTGCCAGTGTGATGATGGCTCTTGGCTTGTGCTTGGCTGATAAGTTCATCATACACTGCCCTTAGCTTGGAAAATTCTTTCCGTTTGGCCTCACGTTGAACTTGAGCCTTGGTTTCAATCCGTCGTTTCAGTTGCTTGAGCGAGTCGGAATCAAGGTAATATCGGATGGCAAATGACGATGCCGAGAGCCTATCACTGAAGAGGGAACCCAGATGGGTACGGCTGTACCGTTCGCGAAGGTGATTTCGGAATCGTATGAGACTTTCAATGGACTCGGATTTTCGAAGAAGTATGGGATCCAAAATGCTCTCTGGAATTTCTGGGGAATAATCGGCTAACAACGGATGTTGTATGATTACCAGCCGATCAAGTGCTGACCAAAGTAAAAAGACAGTCAAGAGCATCATTGATTGATGTTCTGGGTTGTCTTTGTACTCTGTTCGCGCTGAAAGGGCATAATGGTTGATGCACTCCCCTATGGCAGTACATGCCAATGAATTCAAACGATTTTTATCAACCCATGCTTCTAAACACCCCTGCTCAATAGCAAGTTGTTCCAGATCTCCTAATGCGACGATCGGATTTTGAGAGAGAGCTGCGGAGACGGTGTTGGGATTGAGAAGATCGTCTGTGCTCAGACGACGAATCTTGGGCGGTTTGAAAATGGGGTTGGCGGGGGAGGTGTGTGGCTGGTGTATGCGGCTATCAAGGTAATCCTTGGAGGACAGAAGTGAAATTGTAATATCTTTGCTGATATCGAGGGATTCCGGTGACCAGGGAGGCGACAGGGCCTGCTGACTCTGAATGTCCTTCCACCGTTTCTCCATGATGTCCTTTACCTTACGGATGGCTTTGGTGGCCCTGGAAAGCAGAGGATCCGGCACTGCATCAGATAGCTTTCGAAGTCTGCGGACGATCTTGTTCTGAATACAGATGAGGAGGTCTGTGGAGAATTCAAAGCATTCATCACTAGACAGAACAACATCGGCCAACAGAAAGATTATAAATGCTTTGTACTCTGCTTGCCCAGTATCAGTCGCACGTCGAAGAGTTGTTTGAATGGCGACGCGAATGATGAGCCAAAGAGGTGACCTTCGCCAAGGTGCATAGGCCTTGTTCCACATGATCTCGTTACGAACCCGCTTTTCAATTCGCTCGATGTCAGCAGGTTGGCTCCCAGGGCATCCATGAAGGATAGATGTAAGCAATTGCGTGATATAATGGGGATCTGCAGTATCACGAATTTCAAAGACCTCAGATCCTGCCTTCCTCGTGGAAGCTGCTGATCCGGCATCAACGACATCCATATCAGCGAGGAACGATGTCAGCTCGCATTGAAGCGCTGGTGTTGACGCCGTATCGTTGATCTCGAGCGCTGGTCCTGGGAACCAGCGCACAAGCCTTCCTTTTGACGCCATGATTTGTTCATTGGGTGGGTCAACTTCAAATGATTCGTAAATTGTTGACGCTTTTAAACGACGAACAAAAACACAAGCATTTTGAGCTCGGATTGGAATTACCAACGTCTCTGTAAAATTTCATAAGTCCCACGTGCCTGAAAGAGAGGACAACCTTAAAGGCAGATTTTACCTCCGTTGGTCAGTTGTGAAACAAGGCCTTTCAGCGCTTGTTTGTCTAGAGAAGTTGCACTATAGATAGACTCAAGATTGATCAACATTCGTATGATAGACCCCCAGTGGAGGCCATCAGACGACAAGGAAGTCGAAAAGACTTGCGCGTTGCGTATCACTAGGTCACAGATTGCAAGGTCGTTCTCCATCGAAGAATCATTAGACTGAGGAAGACGCGGAGGAAAGAACACATGGTTTAGAATGTAGTCAAGAGGGGGCTTCGCACCCATCCCTTAGCGCTTCAGACATGCAAAATTAAATCTCCTGGTGAACTAGGGCTGCAAGTCGGCGTACCTTGCTTGAAGTTGGCTCGAGTGTTGCAGTGTTCGTGTGGTCAGGAGGCAGAGTTGGCGATGACAACCAAGACAATAGACCCGAAGCTTCCCGATCCCATGATCAGAAGACACGTTTATAAGAAGTAGACGCTCTCGTTTTAGCGCCCAAGGTAACGTGGGGCTTCCAATGCGTGGTTGACAGTGATTCTGACATGGACTCGGAGTCGATCTGAATCGACCGTCCAATCGTTCCTCAGCACACAGCGATGAATCCACTCTTGGAATTTCCTTCAAAGGTATGATAGATAAGTTATATGAGTGGTGACAGAGGTGGAATGCGGTGAAGTTTTGAAGACGTCGACGTCCGGAGAAGTTGATATCGGCCCGTTCGGTGAGTGGTGACAGAGGTGGAATGCGGTGAAGTTTTGAAGACGTCGACGTCCGGAGAAGTTGATATCGGCCCGTTCGGGAAAAGCCGTGATCATTTCAAGTCGTGTGCATCCTGGTGTCATGCCGATGCCGTATTTCTCGCCTCAAGTACAGGAGGGTACGTTGCAACTTGCCAGCCTGAGTGCTTGCAGCTTCTACGCATTTATACGACAACGTTCTATGTCTCGTTCGTAGTACTAGGGTAGGACAGTGAGCCGGTCAGTGTGCTGGTACGCCAGAATGGCTACGCATCGCACTCGCTCCGTCATTGAGTCGATTTGGAAGCTGAGCATATGAGAGTTTCCAATCCTTATTCAGCGTGCCCGAACTTTGTTCCGAGCCAGTGGCCTGAAGGGACGAGCTCTCGCGTAGTCCAGGATTTCCAAATATGTACCATTTGTAACGAGATCTCAATGCTGGTCTGAACAAGCGACAGAAAGAGGTAATAAGTAAAGAGCCTGAGGAGAGGAACGCACATGCTTTCTAGCCACGGTATGCGCAGAAATCCACTCGAGGGCTCTTTCTCAGTCTCTTCCTTAGAGCTCTCACTTCAGCCACCATCCACCATTCTCATCAGTCCGGATCAGCCTCGGCATGCGTGGACACCATCCTGACGCTGCACAAGATGCAACAAGCTAATGATGACGTGAGGCATACGAAACGGGCCTCGTGGAGTTGACGAGGCTGGCTGCACCTTGAGCGGGAGTTGGCGTTTTCGTTCTGCTTCATGTGATATCCGCCTTTCTTGCTCCTCGTACCGTCTCCGGATGGCCGAGTTATGAAGCAAATTGGGGACCACATAAGTATAATAAACTCCTCCGAGATCGTCGAGCCGTTTTTGAGATTAGAGAACTGAAATGCAGGGGTGGATGACTTTAGCCTGGACATCAAGCCGAGCTCTAGGCCGCCCTCAAGCCGTGGGTCAAGACCCGGCTTGGCCCGGCCTCAACAGGCCTGGCTCGGCTTACGGCCTGAGGCCACAACAGCACGGAGTCGTGTTCCGAACGCAATATGTGTGCCGAGTCCAGGCGACACCTCAGCCTGATCGAGCATCGCAAGGCATTGTCTGACAAGAGGAAGAGTGGTAATCTCATTGTTGGGACTAAGTACTCGACTGCATGGTCTGCTATTTTCTTGGTGTCTATGATTGTCTTTATCGCATCTTATGCAACCGGACTGGGGAATGTTCCATGGCAGCAAGGGGAACTCTTCGGCCTTGAAGCTTGAAGGCCGAATCTCTTTCAGCCCATTCTATCTCCTAACAAGAAAACACAACCGGACTTGGCACATCCATCTCCACCGCCACGAACTGGGCTGGTAACCTCCTCATTGGCTCTACCTATCTTTCCTTCATGGCGAAGATCACTCCAGCCGGCGCATTCAGATTCAATGCAGGTATCTGTCTTCTTGGGTAGATATTTGTGCTTGCGTGCTTCCCAGAGACGGCGAGACTTAGCTTTTTGGAGGAAGTCATGCTGGACATTACTGGTGTTCAGGACCAGATTTGGTATTCGTGAAAGCGAGAGACTGAGGAGGGTAAGGGGGGAGCTGAAGGAGAGAGAGAAAGCAACGGAACGGAACGAACAATCATAATCGGGGAGACTGTGGTACGAACCTCAAGGGGGCGTCTGATGCAGATCTGACTTTAACTTTCCACTAGCATGTACCTGACCGACTTTTCCAGAACAGTCAAGACGACATCGTGTCAGAGCGTGTCAGTCATGAGTTGTAGATGCTATCGATAACCGAAAGTTAAATATCCCACCCCGACATCAACGCATACTTATTGATTAAAGGAACGGGCCGCCAGCATATGCTGTAAGAAGGCTTCATTTCAAAAATGAAGGTCAACTAGTCCTCAAAAGTCTAAATTTTCGTCGCAGTCCAAAACGCAGCGTGATAGATATAACCCAGCATTCCTTCCGAATTGTTCGTGTACGTTGTATCGATTGTCCGCTCATTCTACATACGATTAGAATTAGAAAAGATGCATTTATCCATTTCGAATTTTGAAATAGCAAGAAACGTGCACCCACAGATATCTCGAAGCCAATACTTCTTGCGAGCACCTTCACTTCTTCTAGATCAAGTTCAACCGACGTGTCATTTGTAGTGTTGTTCTCCCAATGCCACAATAGTGGTCCTAAATTCAAGGGATGGCATGACCACAAAAGTTCGAATAGGAGGAATAGGGGCTGACCGAGATTTATCCACACGCCGCCAGGGGCGAGTATACGGTGAATAATGCGCAGATAGTTGACTATATTCTTAGCCTTGACATTATGGCTTGATTGAGTATTTTCAAAGACATGGAACGAGTAATAGACCACTGACGGTATCGATGAAGAAGCATGTTAAAATCGCGTCCCATTCCCCGGCCTGTGGTTCGTCCGGATCTGTTTCAACACCGTAGATTTCCTCAAAGTCGCCTATGGTGGTTAATTAAATTCCATCATCAAATATATATGAAACAAGACCCAGATAAATGCAATCATAGAACAACCGGCAAACGATGAGAAGAGTACGGCGCAGAAATCAGACTTACCGGCGACGAGAGAAAAGTCAGATCCTGGTGGCAAGGCGGTAGGAAGAACGTCAGGAATCGAGATGGGTTGAAGCATGGCCTGCCGCGAGGGAACGTTGGAGAAGCTGTGGACGTATGGATAAAACGTGTATTTGTTGATCGAGTCGGTTCTGTCACGTCAATAATTCATGGAAAGAGAAGTAAGGAGGACGGTAAGTTGCGTGTTCTTGCTTATACGGAGCCCAGAAGATTGAACATCAAAGAACGGTGGGATGGAGATACGTACCGATTTAGGATGAGGAATGATGAGAGCAGCATGTAGTGAGAAAACTCATTTCCCTGGCATGCGAAACCTGGATGAGAGTCCATCATAAGCAGAGTTTTTGTCCATGGTTTGGTCAGAAGGACATACCCATGCTTGCGACATCGTACGCTAATCGGCCCAGTCCCGCTCCAGGTACTAGGACTCTCAGGCTACCTCTATCGATCCCATCGTCAGTACAAAAGAATGAGGCATACGAGTTTTCGTAAAATCGAACCTTTGCTCGAGCGGGACGCGTGAAAAATGTCTGATCAAGGCATCTTTCATCGGCTGATAGCAGGCCTCGCGTTCTTCTCGGCCCTATTTCGAGTGTCAGGGCTTAGCGAGGTCGTCAGAGAGATAACTGGTGAAATTAATAGACCTGTTCGCTCCAGTCTCGTACGAACTGCTTGAGCGTGCTTCTGAGCTTGTCCATGTCGAAATCAGTGGGTTTATATTTTTGACGTCGGGCATGTGAATGTCTGTGTTCATGAGAAGAAGAATGGGAATGAGAGTGAGAGTGAGAGTGAGAGTGGGAATGGGTGTGCGAATGTGGAAACCCTTCCACTTCATCTTTAGAAAATGAGAAGATAAACATTTCGGGCATAGAGATTGAACCGTACCTGGTTCTGACTCGGCTTCTCTATCATTTCCATTTTGTATCCTGTCCTCATCAGTTCCTTCCCCTTCGGCGTGCACATCATGGCCAAAGATCTCGGGATTAGCGACTATTAACGAGAGAAATTCCGCATTTGCTCGAATCGCGTCGTCCACCTGGTCAAGTTTCTTCTTGTACCCGGTTGCTTCCAAGATTTGTTGGTCTGACAAAGATAGACGATAGATATCCTTTCGACGTCGATTGTTAGCAGCTAGCTACAGTTGGCCTTTATCAGTCAGGAGGTTTAGAGAGGAAGACAATTAGACACCGGCGCACCGAATATTGAGCGTAATTTTGGAACGTGGTGATAACGTTTGAGAGATGGATTTCTTCTGGAGACATTGGCGGTTCAATTTTCATAGCGGATAAGTCACTTTTTAAAGCTATACCTTCCTCCACATCGGAAAGTTGAGGCGGCATTTTGACTGCCAGACTCAGCCAGGGTGATAACAAAGATAATGATCTCCGGATCGATTCAGATTCATGCACGTGGAGATTAGATCGCATCGGGGTTTGCTTGGCTGTGTTTATCAGAAGTCTTTGCGAGGTTTCGAAAGGTCGACTTCAACGATGGTCAGTATTGATGTTCATTGTTCCCTGTATATTAGCTCAATTCCGTACATTATACAGGCTCGCAATGAAGAGAAGGCTCAGTCTATGCTGTATCGCTTCCGTGAGGCGCAAGCCGCTGAACTCGGTCTCGGGACGCGGGCAGACCGCCGACCCAAAATGGCGAGCGCCTGCAAGAGCTTGAGGGAGTGTGAGAGGTGGAGAGGTGAAATACTACGCGAGATAAGTAGGAAGGTCTCGAAAATTCAAGATGGTGTGTCCACTCTGAGCTTAAGAGAATACCATATTGACGACATGTCTCGCATGCAGCTGGCTTGTCAGACTATGAAGTTCGGGACTTGAACGACGAGATTAACAAGCTTCTTCGCGAGAAACGTCACTGGGAAAACCAGATTGTGGCCCTAGGAGGTGCAAATTACCGGCGGAATGTCGCAATGTTGGACGACGATGGCAAGGAAGTTCCGGGGACCAAGGGTTACAAGTTCGTTTGTTACAGCCTTCTCTATCTATCCAAGTGCTGAATCACTGCGAAACAGGTATTTTGGACGAGCGAAAGATCTTCCTGGCGTTCGCGAGCTTTTCCAGAGCCGGAAGAAAGAAGAAGAGGAAGAAAATCAGGCACTGGCGTTTTATAAGAAGTTTATGAATCAGGGTCCATCCTATTACGGAGACCTTGACGAAAATGATGGAACCCTTTTACAACATGAGCGCGCAGCCGAAGAAGAAGGTGTGTATGAGGCTTTGGTTATGTCAAATTCCTGACCTTTATCTTCGTGGCGGCAGACTGGGAAGAGGCGTACTCCAATCTCCGGGAAAGTCTTCGTCTTTCCACAGATGATCCATTGCCGAAAATACCAAGACCAGAAAATATACCCTCGACGCCATCTCAACTTGATGCACAGGGGTCGTCGACGAAACGCAAAGCAGTCGATGGGGAAGGTGGGGGTGACGTTGATATGGCGCCCCCAGACGATGATCCGAAACGACCCAAGAGATCCGAAGAGCCAAATCCTCTTGGGGCCCCTGCAGTCATGGACGCTGCTTACGCCCACGCTACCGCTGCGGCATCGTATATTCCTTTCCTCGTCACCGATAACCTACTTCCACCCAAGATGCCGACGCGACAGGAGATGGAGACGGTGTTGCTTGGACTTAGGAAGAAGGCACTCATGGAAGAGTATTTTGGGGAAGAGAAAAATTAATTTAATTTCTCCGGAACTGTGACAGTACGTGCCCAGGAAGTGAACGGTGACTTTTTTGTCTTATGTCAGGAATGCGGAATTAGTGAAGCGGCATTACGCCGCTATCTTCGGTGTGCCAGTTTGTATGTTTATTTACTCTTTTGGGTAATCGCAAAGTAAGTTCCCGATGGTGCTTTTGATGATGGTATGCTCCCCTGTTTGGTAATTGTTATCGAAGGTCAGGACGTGCATCTACGTATGTCACCATGGAGTATGGAATCAAATTGGGGTCTTTATCTTGTCAGGAGTCCAATAAAACAGATACCTTCAGGTTGATAAATCGACACGGAAAAAACGTAATCGTTGACATCCTGTGGTTTTCCTTTAACACCTGTTCACCACAAATTTCTTTGCAAGCAACTATGGTTCATCAAGAGGACTAACTTGTACAGACCATACTCTAATTCCGATGCAACACCTTCATATTCTCTGTAGCAAGTTTCGGGCATTAAGAGCAAAGTCCTTCCACATCAAAAACTTGCCAAATCAAAATGGCGAGAATTCCCTGCTCCTGCGTTACTGAACCCTGTGCGTAGAATGAAGAAGCCGCAAGTTAAGTCTCTCTGGATACACATACTTGGCCGCTCTTTCTTGTCCATTCGAGTTCTTCAAGAGACTCCAGTGGACTTGCCATCCAGGCCAAATTCTCCTTCAAATTGTGTCTCCTCGCAAAAATGTCCCAACGCCAGATGGTAAACAACCTGATGATCGTCTTCAATAGGTATCTTCGTCTTCTGTATTCAATGTGGGGAAGCCCTCCTGTTTTGTGCTGAGATACGCAGAGAGAGCATCTTCAAGCCTATACTGATCACTTCCATCATCCTATTCTGTACCATAACCACTGCGCGTACCAACCTCGATCGCTTGCTCGATCGTCTTTCCATTCATACCTACCACGATCGACTTCGCGTCACTACCGACGGCACTGGATACCTGACTGACGCGACCTACTTCACGGGGATTGGAGGAATTAACGATGAACCCATCCCTACAAGTTTCAACGTTCTTGGTATTGCTGACGCAACTGATTGGTAATATATATATCAGTCGTATATCATATGGTCGAGGAGTCTCTTTGTGATTACTCCCCCTGTAATCACGTTGGGCGAACTAGCAGGTACGCCAGTTCTTACCCATTACCGCGGGGCTGTGGAATGATGAGAGGTATTCATCATGAATGGAGGAACAACCACCCACTTCTTCACTCTTTCTCCCAAGCAGCTAGAGCTGAATTGGCACTTTGTACTTTGTAGTCGCATTCATGTAAGTTGAAATACTTTGTACTCCACTATTGGTGCTCTATTTTGGCCATGACAATTTTTCAACTCAGTACTATGGGTTTGATCAGGTTAGTAAGATTTCTCTCCAAATAAAAATTCGGGCGAATTACTAAATGTTGACGCATGACGGTACCGGTATTACCAGCCTAAGTATATTTCAACAACTCGATCCCGATCTCTCCTAGAAAACCTCAAAAGCGACTCG
This sequence comes from Termitomyces sp. T27, assembly GCA_017657375.1. Taxonomy (NCBI): domain Eukaryota; kingdom Fungi; phylum Basidiomycota; class Agaricomycetes; order Agaricales; family Lyophyllaceae; genus Termitomyces; species Termitomyces sp. T27. The sequence continues at coordinate 1,407 of JAGGAW010008651.1, read as the reverse complement.
ATTCAGAAGCACGGCTCCATATGAGAGGGCACCCCAACCTGACTTTATCTCTTTGCCTTGGCCAATGGTGACATACGTGGCAACTCGAATGTCCAATTTCCAGTTTTGGCAATCGTGAGGACTTTTACACCGAGCCTTCGGACTGAAATGATCTCATCACTTTCGACAGAATGGCCCGGTGATGAGTTACATCCATATCATTGAACAAACCACCCACTCAACTAGCTGTCACTCGTATGCTTCAGGGGACAATCTTTTCGACGATCGTGCCCCGGGAACATCGCTCCGTTAACACCTCATAACAGCAGCAGATAGTTATTAGGACGTGAGCGTGACTGAGCGCTGAGCGCCCGGTAGCCGTCAAGATCATATAACAGGTCGACAACAAAGAAAGTTGAGATCAAACCCGTTGACTTCGGAACACCCCCTGTATCGCTGAGCATCTACAAGCTATACTGGTGCCGGATCAAAATAAATGTAGGAACATCGTCATCGAAATAAAAAAAAAGTTATGGTGTTGAGCTGTACACTTAAACCCTCGTTTGTTAGAACTTAAACTTGATTATACCACAAGTTCGATATTGAGGAAATTCGATATTGATCCACTAGCGTGAGTTACGGCCGATAAGAGGGATCAAAGGCGCCGCTCTTATGATTTACAGAATCATGAATGTCGAAATTCTCCTATAATGCCGTTCATGCTGACAAATTCATCGCAGAAATCCTTTGTCGATGCAGTAGATACAATCCTTTTATTCAATATCTCGCTCGCCAGGGAGAAAGGAATTTACTCTATGAGTTCAACGGAAGTCCGAAGAGTTCTCGTATCAGCAGTTACGTATGAGGAACTGACTGAGGAACGAACCCGTACAACACGCAAAGCTAATCGTACGGAGTCCGCGCGGAGGGGATCATCGGAGCATTTCATTCCGAGGATAACAGCGACGTATCTGGCGTGACCTCGATACTCGATTTGAAGCCCATGGAATCCCTGACCTGGCTTGAAGTGGTATATTCCGTCAGGACATACTTATTACCACCTGGTGAAGGTCGTGGATAAGACGATTCGTATTCTTTGATTGAAATTCAATGATGAGTCCAGTTCTAATTTTGTTGTTTCTCAATAGTAGTATGTGGTTTCAGACAATCCACTTGCGACATGGACTAACGTTCTCAGCAAACAGATCTTTATGCACTTGATTGATGTGAGAATTTGTAGGTCCCGAAAGCCCAAACGTAGATGGTTCAGTTGGCACAGTCCCTCGACGAACTTTGAACTTTGATATCTTTCACTGTCAATTCCGAGTCGTTAGAGCGCGTTTTGTAGCGTGAAGTAAAGACAAATAGAGCCAAGTAACAGGCTCTTGAAACTTAAAGATTGACTAGCCATCCGCGTTGCTCGGTACC
>JAGGAW010008650.1:0-20519 GCA_017657375.1 Termitomyces sp. T27 | reverse complement strand
GATAAAAATAAAAAAAAATTTCAAACATAAGATAGTTTGAAATTAGCAAGAAGATTAACTTAACAAGAACAAAAATAATGTATTATATGTAATTATTATATTTTAAATTTCAGAGCTTAAAAAAAAACATTTACTTGATTATAATAATTGAAAAAACTTAGTTTAAAGTTAAAAATTTTGTGAAATTTAACTTTATACAAATTCTAAATATGTGTTGAATAAAAATACAATTAATAATATGACAATAATATACTCTTTTATGAAATATTTCATAAATCAAGTAAATATTTATTTTGAGCATGAAATGAAAATGTAAAATCAAATAAATTTAAAAGTTGCATTTAATTAAGATCTCTATTGTAATACTTAAAACAAAATCATAGTTGTGAAAAATTAAAAAGTTCTCTTTTTGCATATTAATAATATTTTATAATAGGTCTATGAAAGCTTAGAGCTTCTTTCTATTCTCTTCAAACTTGTTAGTTAAGATAAAGTTACAGAAGCTGAAGTTTTAAATAAGAGTATAAAAGTTATTAGCATATTTAATAAACTGAGCAAAACTAAAAAAATGAGAAAAAAATGATGATTGTATATGTCTTTGCAGGACATTAATATAAGATAAAGATAAGAAAGAATTTTAAACATAAAATAGTTTAAAATCAGCAAGAAGATTGACTCAACAAAAACAAAAATAATGTATTACATGTAACTAAAATAAAAAAAAATAAATCAAAAATCACTCTAAATATAAAATCAAAGAAATTAATTATAAAGTAAATAACATTTAATTAAATGAATTTAAATTTTAATCAAAGATTTACTTTTGGTTTTATATGCTTAAATCTCTTTAATTTCAATGATTGCAAGCAATTGAATAGTGTAATTTTATTTTAGCAAAATATTTAAAGCAGGCTAAAAATTTTTCTCATATTACATAGTGTATTTGTTAAATATAAGCTGATAAGGCATTTTTTTTTTTATATTTTAAATTTTAGAGCTTAGAAAAAAAAACATTTATTTGACTATGATAATTGAAAAAATTTAGCTTAAAGTTAGAAATTTTGTGAAATTTAACTTTGTACAAATTTTAAATATATATTAAATAAAGATGCAACTGATAATATGACAATAATATACTCCTTTATAAGATATTTCATAAGTCAAGTAAATACTTATTTTGAACATGAAATAAAAATGTAGAATCAAATAGATTTAGAAGTTGCATTTGATTAAAACCTCTATTGTAATACTTAAAACAAAATCATAGTTGTGAAAAATTAAAAAGTTTTCTTTTTGCATATCAATAATATTTTGTAACAGGTCTATGAAAGCTTAAAGCTTTTTTTTATTTTCCTCAAACTTGTCAGTTAAGATAAAATTACAGAAGCTGAAGTTTTAAACAAAAGTATAAAGGTTATTAGCATATTCAATAAACTGAGCAAAGCTAAAAGAATAAGGGAAGAGTAATGATTGTGTATGTTTTTGCAAGATATTAATACAAGATAAAGATAAAAAAGAATTTCAAACATGAGATAGTTTAAAATCAACAAGAAAATTGATTTGACAAGGACAAAAATAATGTATTGAATGTAAATAAAATAGGAAAAAATAAACTAAAGATCACTCTAAATATGAAATCAAAAGAATTAATTATAAAGTAAATAACATTTAATTGGATGAATCAAATACAGTTAAATAAACAGCTAGATGCAATAGCTGGAACACTATCAACAAAAGAGCAACTTAGATAAAAATATAAGTCAAGCCAAGTATACTGCTAATTTATCTCAAAAAAAAAAATCTAAACAAGCCAAGATATCAGTCAGATTAAGTTAGAATATTTATTCAAGAAGTAGAGAAATTTAAGTCATCAAATAATTGTTCTTTAAGCAATGCTTGACAAAACATATAGAGCTCAATTAAGGAATAATGCCTAATAAAGGACAATATAATAGCTTCAATCTACAATTAAAACTAGACTGTTAATTGACAAAAAAAAAGAAACAAATAAACTACAATATATTAGTCTATTTAGATTGAGATTCTCCATTTCAAAAAATCAATTATTGCTGAGATACTTTTTAACATATATCCAAAACAAATTGGCAGGTCACAGTTTATTAACAAGAGAAGAATGAACTGTCAAATCACATTCTAATGCTTATCTTTCAAATCTAGCCTACTGCCTATAACAATGCAGCACATAACAGTGCTGCAACTAGCTTATCAATCATGCAGCATATAATAGTTTTGCTGAAATACTTTTTAATATATATCCAAGACAGATTGGCAGGTCACAGTTTATTAACAAGAGAAGAATGAACTGTCAAATCACATTCCAATGCTTATCTTTCAAATCTAGCCTACTGCCTATAACAATGCAGCACATAACAGTGTTGCAACTAGCCTATTAATCATGCAGCATATAATAGTTCTGCAATGAACTAACTAACCTAGAGTAAGCATTGAAAATGTAGGCAAAAAAGACTTGGTTCAACTTCATTTTAAATAGATTTTATATGAGCAAATATTTGACATAGCCATCATTTTAGCTTGGACAGATCTCAGAGTTCAAACTATGCATAGCCACTAAACATGTATAATCAATTTCAAGTTTCCACTTTCAAGTTATCATAAATATCTACTAATTTGTGCAGCACAATGAAGCTGCCTCAATCTTATCATCATTAGTGTGCAACATGGTGGTGCTGCTTTGATCTTATTATTATAAATGTGTCGCATAGTGGTGTCACCTTGATTGTGTTATTTTTCAATGTATTTTGTGCAGCATATTGATATTGCTTTAATCTTGACATTTCTTAATGTATTTTGTGTAGCATGTTAGTGCCACCTTCTTAACATTATCAACATGCAACATGGTGTAGTTATCTATATATCTTACTTAGAATTAGTGTGCTGCGTAGTGATGCTACTTTGATCTTATTATATTTCAATGTATTTTGTGCAGCATGTTGATGCTGCTTTCATCTGAGTTGCTTTATACTGTTATATAAGCATGTCAAGCACATGGCATGCTATCATTTTATCATGGATATCTTAGATAAAATTATATTCAATGTTTACTTTAATACACTAAGTTGCTAGTATATTGAGATTTTGTGGTTGGATGTCATTTCTGACAACCAAGACAATTGGCAATGCAGTCTTTCAAAAACTCACTCATCATGATCATCATATCCCTTTTCTATGGAGACATTTTGGCCTAACAAGTCTATGAGCAATTTATTAATATGCCTCCTGCAAACTTTACATATTAAGCATCTGAAACCTTATCTTATAAATTTATTTTATTTACTTACAATGTGATCATGGTGATTTTTGATTGAATGAGCATACATGAAATTGCCTTGCTTTCTACTGATGAGCCCTAAAAATGGTTAACAATGTAAACACTACCACTATCAATAGAACTACTAAAACACTTAATTTGACAACCAAAAACATGCAACACACCTGTCATGTGCTACATTATATGACTTTTACATGTTCTCTTTTCTATTTTGTCTCTATTTCTTATCATCTCACTATAGTTTCACTTATCAATATTACTGACACTCTCACTTACTGCAAAACAAAGTAGAAAACATTACTAAACATTTACATTACAATTTATTTTAATATTTTTCTGTAGTTTTATTATTTTCCATTGTTAATATAGTTCATATTGCTACACTATAAAGCTACTTAGCACCATATCTACATTTGCTCCTGCAGATATTAAATATTGCTAGTAGTATAAAAACCTGTTATTTAAACTTTAATAAGCAGCAAATTTCTCCCTTATTATCTTGCTGTTAGCATTTTGCATTAAAATTTCAAAGTTTTGATTTGTGTTACCCTTGTAATGGGAGTTTAAAACCTCACTTTCTTTCTTCTTTAGCAACAACAATTTTACTAGCAAACTATGATTTATCAGCAACTACAAATTATAAACTTAGCAAACTTTAATGTATTTTTCTTTTCTATTATTTATAGAAGCATTAGCTCCACCTTACTGACCACATTTACTCCTCTTCTAGCATCTTTCTATATCACTAGCACTTTAGTGATGTTAGCTTCTTATGGTCACAAGTGTTAGTATTAGTGCCATTCTGCATTAGCCTATGTTAGACTATTATGATGTTTTTCTTATCAATATTGCTATCTTTACTGCCTTGATTTTATTATATCTCAATATATTCTATACAGCATGTTAATGCCATTTTCATCTTACTTGCTATATTTATATTATTACATAAGCATATCAAACACATGATAAAGAAAGTTTGCTATTGTAACAATACCCATACATGTATGTGTATAAAAAAACCTTTGCCTTTTCCTAATTCATTTAGAGAGTTAAAAATTTGCATTGCTTAGAGTTGCTAATTTATTATGCTGTTAAATTTTGAGGTAGGCAATCTATCCTTACTGAACTATTCATTTGCTCAATGTGCTTTATACTTTTAAAGAAATAGCAGGTTTTTATTTTAGCTAAGAGATATGCCTTCATCTTATTTCATTAAATTATTTCAAGTGTAATGACATATACTTTATAGAATTGCTCTTTTTATACTTTCAGAATAATTTTTCTTCTTTTACTTTATGCTATCCTCTACTCCACCTCTTACACCCCATTTATGCTAAGCCATAAGTCAATAAGCATTCTCATCTGACTATATTATGTCACCAATCCTCTTGGTGAAATATGAACATGATTAGCATGGCAAGAACACACTAGCATATCTTATGGACTCTTTCTTAATAACAACACTCTTCTTTAGAATTGCTCTTTTTACACTTTCAGAATAATCTTTCTTCTTTTACTTTATGCTATCTTCTACTCCACCTCTTACACTCCATTTATGCTAAGCCATAAGTCAATAAGCATTCTCATTTGACTATATTATGTCACCAATCCTCTTGGTGAAATATGAACATGATTAGCATGGCAAAAACACACTAGCATATCTTATGGACTCTTCCTTAATAACAACACTCTTTTTTTCTATGGCTAGACTCATAATAAAGACAATAGTGTCAAGCCTTTTTTTAAAATTTACAACTCTTTTAATTTTAAGAATAACAAAATCTAGTTCACTATTAGGACTGAAAAGCTCTTCATTTTAATATGATACCTTGGCCATGCCATCTAGATCAAATTCATGAACAAAAGCATGAATGACTGGGGTATTTATGATGTTATTGTCAAGAGATTTGAGCATCATGATTGTCATCTATCACTATTTTGAAGCATAAAAACACTCTTAATTCTCACATTTCCATTCAAAATGTTTAGTTAATTTTTATCTACTATGTCTTCATTATTGTTAATTTTCTTACATGATCTCTCTTTAGCAATGATGTGTTCATTCCTGAAATAAAGTTGCTGACTACTATCATGCATGCAGCATTGATTGCCTTTGTTCAGCCTATGTAAGATGGTATTTATTGCAAGGTGCAAAGTTTTAAGACTAAATTCATGAACAAGAGCATGAATGACTGGAGTATTCATGATGCTATTGTTAAGGAATTTGAGCACCATGATTGCCACTTATCACTATTTTGAAGCATGAAAACACTCTTAATTCCCACATTCTCATTAAAAATATTTGGCCAATTTTTATCTACTATGTCTCTACTATTATTAACTTTCTTGCATGATTTCTCTTTAGCAATGATGTATTCATTCTTGGAATAAAGTTGCTGACCACTATCATGCATGTAGCACTGATTGCCTTTGTTCAGTCCATGTAAGATAGTATCCATTGCAAAGTGCAAAGTCTCAAGACATGTCAAGTTTCCTTGCCAGCTCATCTTCTTTACTGAACTTATCTTTTAAGCCCTTGATAAATTTCAGTCAATTTTTCAAAGGGACTGGCTATGGCAGCTGACATCATCAACATTCTCAATGTTTACTTAGATTATTTTAAGCTCAATGTGAATGACAACAAATTTATATTAGATGTTGCTTCTTCACAGAAAAAACTTAATGAAGGATTCTTCAATGGAAAAGACTTTGATGTAGAATTTGAAATACTGATATCTCTTAGAACTTTAGCTCATCATCTTAGCTTTGTATAAAGCATCTTCTCTACCTTCCACAACAAATAGCATTATTTAGGCATTAATGCCTGAGATAATTGCAATGTATTTTATGGCCAAATTCAATTATTGTCCCTAAAGCTTTATTGGCACTAGCTTGCAGGAATTCACTTTATCATTTATAAGCTATGAAATTATTTGCTTGATCACCTCCATCTTCTTGGTGTATTCATTGGAAATAAAATCAGCTTTAAGAAAACTATCCAAGCAATTGCCCTTTTGACCTTCTTCAACCTCATTATCTTTGCTTAGTTAATGAATAAACTCAAACTATTCATCTTAGATGAGAATGTGATTTTATCCTATGTAACTATTTTTAAATTGTGCAAAGGACTAGCTTTATCTTGGTGATAGCAAGAACCTTCTATTTTCTTCTTTGCTTATCATTTGCTCTATTATGCTTATTCAACAATGAATGAATGAAATAAAGACAATTCTATAACTATTCTCTTTTGATATTTATATTTATGATAGCTCCATAGTCAGTGAGCAATTCTAAGCATCTAATAAACCATTTCACAAATCTCAGCATATGGCTTATCATTGCATTATAATGATCAGTCATGTTGTAAGTTCATAGGCCTCCTATGCAATTGTTTTCTTACTTAGTGTTGCTTCATTATGCAAGTTGTATTTAAAAAATTTAATGCCAATCCTATTGCTGCAGAAAAAAGAGCACATTTGTGAGACATCCTACATCTTCACAAAAATGCTGCATTAAAAAACACCCTATTTGGCCATGATTACCTCATTGTAATTATTAACAAAGCTCATATTGTTAGAAATATAAAAAAACATCATTCAGCGATCTTAAAAATCTTTAAAAGATACATTATGAAGATCATCATGACTGTCATGCCTCTCTACACTGCATTCTCAGTTTTCATGCTTGACATGCCACTACATATCTTACTTTACCATTCAGAATGTCATGTCAATGCTGTACCTTATAGAATTGACCTATTTTTTTCATTAAACTGTCATTTTAATAAAAAAAAAACTTTACAGCCTTCTATTGAGTAAAAAAGTTGGATAATAGTAATAAAGGCATTTTTACAGAGAGTTTTCAAGAATTGCAATTGGCAAAGAAAAGTCCTCATCAACCTTCCTAATTATGTTAAAATTATTGGTATTTTAAAGCTTATAAAGAAGGAGAAAAAAGCACTCAAAAGTTGTAACAAGTACATATCTAAGATGTATATATTCATTTCCTAGATTCTTTTCTTGTTTCTCATCTGCTTTTAAGCTCAATACAAATGATACCAGCACTTACAAAATCATGATGAGAATGATTTATGTGTTCTTTAATGAATACTTCATTATTGAAGACTTTTTTTACAGAAGTTTTACATAGAATATCACTTCATTGTTGGCTACTTGAAAGCTAATCCAGATGTTCCCTACCTTGTTTTTAACACAATGAATGAAAGGCTGCACCAAAAGGGCACAAAACTTAATGTTCTCAGCCAAATTTGCTATTTGCCACCATTATCTGTTTGCCAATAATGTTCCAGACATGTATTTTGAAGATGGACAGTCTTTTCTGCTCATACACCAATTTTTGACAAGATCATTCTTTGCACACACTGTATAATTATTCATCATTAAATGTGAATTTTCATCTCATTTATTCATCTCAGATACTCAAACTTTATAGTATCATATCAGTCATCATCAATAGCACTATCAAGGTATTAATATGCAATAAGCTTGTGCAACAATTCTATAATGATAATCATCCTGCATGTGAGCTCATATTTTTCAGCATTAGTTCCATCAGCTTTAACTTTGCCAAGGCAGTTGTTATCATTATTTTTGTAAGTGTCATGCCACCTTATAGGCTTAGCTCTTCTAATGTTTACTGCATAAAACTAACCATGGTCTGCTCAAAATGAAAGCCAGATCATAGATTAAGCATGGAGGCAATTTTAGCAGAAAACCATCAAAGTCATTTATCTGCATACTAAAGACTTGGCAGACATCTTGATGTTCAATCTTGCTTGAAACAAGGAAGACATGTTCATTTATTAATAAAGTCATCAAGGCTGGTCAATTATTCTCTATGTCACTTCATGTCTATTCTAACATTTAGTAATAGCTTTGCACTACAACATTACAGGAAAGGTCACTCAAAGTGGTGACAATAGTAGTAATAACAACAGCAATGGCAATGAATTATGCAAAGTACAGGATAAAAAACACAAGATGCATTCAAAACTCATCATTGATGATGTAGAATTGCTACTCATTAATAATGGTGCAAATGCTTGATCAGACACCTTAATGGTCATTTTAGAGCTTGAAGAAGATCATACTTCTAACATGTTAAGCTTACATTGTATGTCACCATCTGAGATTGTATGCTAAGTATATTGACTTGAAAAAAATAGTCGATTATTTTATGTACAATAATGATGATGATGACAACATTATAAAGGATTGTGCTTAAATCTAGGATGGCTGTCATGACTCTGATGATCTTGCTGAATTGAGTAATTATTTAATAATCTTAGATAGTATTATTCAAGTAAATAATCTATATTTATTTTTATAAATCTCACTCATTCCACTATTTCAGCAAGTGCTTTGTTTATATTAAGAGATATGTATTTGAGCTCTTTATTCTTATCAAAGAGCCTCTCCACTAAGCATCTTCAACAAGAAACTGTTGGTGATGAATATTGCTCTCAGATCAAATCTTATGAAATGCCCATGTCAGAACTCTCAAAGTCAAAGAGCATCAACATCTCCTTCTTCAAATTAGCATTGAAGTGATCACAGCCCTTCTTCAACCTCAGATGTGTCTCTCACTATATCTTCTTAACATTACATTCAACCCTTCTGCTGCAGCACCTGCATCATCAACAACAAATCTTCCTTGTTCATTTCTTATTTCTAAGTAAACTCAAGGTTTGTACTACATTATTTTCATTGCACTATAATAAGTCATTTTATTTTGAAGGAAAAACATTCCTTACATGTAAAATAAAAGACAATCTGTTCAAATGCAAATTCAAATGTGCTAATGTTGAATCTGTCATCATTTTTTACAAGTCCTTGTCTGTAACATCTATGCCTTTTTCTGCTGTAAAATTCATGCTGATGCTTGAATGTGAAGATAAGCCAAACATAGCAAGAAAGAATGAAAACTGTTAAAGGATATAATGAACTTACTATTATCCTACTATATACATAAAAAAACAATATATTTTTTTCTCAATTTTTTTTATATATATCAGTTTACAAGTACTGTGATGTTTTCTATTTTTTTTTTAGATGACATAACTTGTCACATGATGAAAATATTTTCTTTGTGAATATTACTGATTTGTATACATGCTTGCAAAAGTGATGAAATCCTCCTTCTCATTATTTAAGTCTCTTTCCTTCATTGCTTATAAAGCTAGAAAATGCTCTTAGAGTCTGTTTGGCTAAAATTTTAACTGAAATTTAATGAAAAGATAAGAGTCTGATGGCAATTTTGAAAGGTGATTTAAGCTATTAGTGCCATCATCTTTTCATCAATAATTCTTTTTACAACTCATTACTACCATATTTATGATGAAAAAATCTGATAAATTATAAGTAATATGCTATAAATTTCTCATGCACACCTTATGGACCTAATACATGAGCTTCTTAATTCAAATTCAATTGCTGATAGCACTCAGGCTGTGTAAACATTCAGTGTGTTTTTACCTTAATATTTTTTGCAATTCTTCAAAGCTCAACAATAAGTGATGTAAATACATATAAGCAGACACCAAGCTCAGTATATATGTAGTTTGAATGCTTCAAATAAGTTTTTAGATCTAATAAAAGCTTTGATGTATGATAGGGCTGAAACCAATATTCAGAAGAGATATGCAGTGCTATAGCTGTTTTTACCAAGTGGATCACAGCAGCAGCACTCTGATGCCATTACTAAATGTGTTGCTGCACCACTAAATTCAATGGTTATTGTAAGGAATGTTATTGTTGCAATAGAACAATGTACAGACCAAATGCAAACAAATAAAATGCGTGCTGGACTGTTTTAGACTGACTTCCAAAATTCCCATTAGACCCTTGTCTTTCTATCAAATTTCAGTTGAAATTTTGGCTGAATAAATTCTTAAACCTCTTATCATCTTCAAAGACCTCTTATTATTTCAAAATAAATCTTTGTTGTCTTATTATAGTCATTCTTGAATAATAATAAACTTTTTAGCATTAAAGTATGTTAGCTTGCATATTCTTTCCAATTTATAACATTAGTTGTAGAAGTGCAGTGTACCAGATTTTTTTAAAATAAGCTCTCAAAATGCTATAATCATCATTATCAAATTAGAAGCCATCCTCGCTGTTTCAATAAGCCTCATTATACAGATTCACTTTGAACCTCCTCCTTGATCTTCTAGTTGTACACTGCCTCACTATTCTTCATACTTTCCTTGACACAAAATAATCCAATTTGCTACTTATAAGTTAACATTGGCTGCATCTCACACACTAGTGTGCTGATGAGCTTTATTATATAAATTCACTTTGAATCTCATCTCTCATCAAGTATCCATTGCTGCTGCTGTTAACAACACATCCTCTTCACTCTGTAAATGTTCACACATCTTAGTCAAAAAACTTTGTACTAATCATTTTGCAGAGAATGCTGATGAGCCTTACAAACTGCTAGTGACAAAACCAGTACAAAGCCCAGTTCCACGGCAGAAGACATGACATGCTTGTCACATGGCCAATCACCTGACCTCTTACATAACATTCATATGATTCTCCTAAGACTTATGCAGAAACTAGGTATAGTACAACAAAAAAATCAGAAAAGAAAGGTTAATGTAGAGCCAGGCATAGAAATTGAACCTGCCTGGCCATAAAAAGCACTAGACAACTGAGGAATAGTGCATATAAACCAGTGTACCATGCAGGCTTATGAAACTCCAACTAAACCCTCTCTAGTATAGGCCCTCTTTGATGGACACCAAATATTACAATACCTTCAGTTACTTTCTATCTACCTAGAACATTACAAAATCTCAATAAAAACACCAACTTTCTATTTTATTCTGATATTTTCTGTGTTTTTCCATGTATTTCTTTTGTTTTCCATTCATAGCACTAGTAACATCTCTACAGAACAAAGCTGCTAGTGTCAATATCTAAAACACTCTATCTCCTGATTTTAAATATAGTGCTAGTAAAAACCTGTTGTGTAGAGCCCAATAACCATTGAATTTTGCTCTCTCTGTCTTGCTGCTAGTGTTAGTCTTTAGATCTCAAAGTTTAAATTTTACCTTCTCTATCTTACTGTTAGAATGAACAAGATCATGATGACAAGACAGAGCATGGAGTGTGGAGCTGAACAAAGCAAAGATATAAATTCTGTAGTGTAAGGTAACTTAATAGTGCATGTACTACTAGTCTAGTAATGGCTGATGCTTATCATGATAGGTAATAATGCAGCTGGTCTTTTATCCAACACTCCTTCTGAGCAGTTGCATCATATAGAATAGAAATGATGTTGAAATAGATATAAAGAACAAACTTTTAAATGTGCTCTCCTTGACTGTAAGCTCTTTTTAGAATGCAAGAGTCCTGATATTTTAGGCCGAAACACCAGCTGAATTTGCTTATGAGGCGGTGGTGGTGGTGGCAGGCACTTCAGGAACATTTTTGATGCATTCACTTTGATAGTGCTTCATCTTGTAACACTTAAAGCACTTGATTGTTAATCAATCCTGTTTTAGTTTTGTGTGTATAATGAGTGCAGTGGCAGTGTTACAGCCTTCAATAGTGGTTATGTTGGTGTGCTAGCAAGTTTCTTCATTCAGAATGCATCCAACCACAAAGTCAAAGTTCATTGATAGTGAGTGTGCATCAAGCAAGATAATGAGTGAGTTATAGATCTGAGGAAGTGAACCAAGCAAAACAGCAATTGTGAATGCATTAGATGAGGAATCACCAAGGTTTCTAAGCTTGTTAGCAAAGGTGTGTAGATCTCTGATGTGCGTACAAAGTGTTATATTGGGTGCAGGCTTTAGAAACTTCATGAACTTCCTTCACAGCACAACCAAACCTTCTAAACCAGATGCCATATAAAAGTTCTTCAACCTCTCCCACATCCCAGCTGGATCATCTTCATATCCCCAAACATGTGCAAATTGACTTGAATCTAACCTCCTAATTATCTCTGCAGACGCCACATCCCTGCTCTTCTTTCAATCCTTCATTGCCTTTGAGTTCTCTGATCCCAGTGGGCAAACATCTAATCCCTCTACCAACTCCAGTACCTTTTTCTTCTTCAGCTCTGCCTGGATTTCAAACTCCCAAATATCATAGTTTTCATTATTAAGCTTTGTATAGTTATACTCTCTTATAATAGATAATAATCAATGTATCAGGGTTTTTCAGTGTTCGTGCTTGTGCTCTAGTGCAGTCAGTGACTTCAATGTGCCTTAATACAGTTGAAGACTTCAGTTTGGTCTGCCCCAGTACAGTTGGGGACTTTGGTGTGCCTCAGTACAGTCAAGGACTTCAGTTTATGATCTGCCCCAGTACAGTTGAGGATTTCGGTTACAGTTCAGGTGCTTTGGTACAGTCAAGGGCTTTGAAATCAAGAAAGAATGTTGATGTGATCAAAAAAGCAAAATTAGATCAAGAAAGCAATGGGCATGGAGCCTCATAACCTATTAAAATGAACAGGATCATGATGGCAGGACAAAGTGCAGAGCATGAGGCAGAACAAAGCAAAGATATAAATTTCATAGTGTATGGTAACATGGTAATGCATGTATTACTAGTCTAAACTAAGGTTTTTAGTGGATGTACTGCTGTATAGTCATCCAAAATAAAGTTTGACTTTGTAATAGCCAACACTTATCATAATAGATAATAACACAGCTGATCTTTTATTCAACACTCACTGCTAGCATTAGTCTTCAGATCTCAAAGTCTCTGCATTAATACTCCAGTATTATGCACTTTGGCCTCAGTGTTAGCATTCAGTTCCCTTAGCATCAGCGTATTATCAACTTTGGCATTTTAGCAGCCTCAGCATTTATCTCTTTTCAGCAATTTACAAAAGTGTTAGCTCTAACTTAGCAGGAGCATTAGACTCTATTTCCTTACTATCAGTTATCACTGTCACTAGTTTTCTCTTTTTTCCCAAGTTGTCCTTGATAATAGCACCTGCTTCCATCAATACCTGTCCTTTTTTTGCTATGCTAAGCACTAGACTTATGCTAGCACTTTTGTTTAACTTGCATTAACATCTTCTCATCTACTACTTTCTACTGCACTCCTCACTGTTACCAACTGTCAATAGCATTACCGACATGTGCATATCTATTTTGATTTCCTTCTGCTCACCGATCCAGATCTCACCTTACCAAAAAATATTACCTATTGACTCTCCTGCTTTCTAGCCCCTCAGCATCATTTACTGCAGCATTAGCTTTTGCTTCTTCTGTTTGCCCCTATCTAGTGACTGAGAACTTTGCTGCTTGCCTTCCTCACTTATATATTGTTTGTTTGCTGTCCTTCCCCTTTTCTCCTTCTCCTTTAGGGTGTTGTGTTCTTTGGTTCTTCTGCCTCTTTCTATGCCCAGAGTAGGTTGGATGCTATTAATGTTATAAGCCATAAATATGAAATACAGGATGCTGTACTCATAATTCTTGGTCCTAACAAAGAACTCATCTATATTAATTGTATTGATCTCCACTTATTTATGTTCTAAAATCAATACAAATGGAAGCTTTGAACCTTTTCAAATTGCAACAAACTTTCCATCAAAATCACTCTATATTCATGAGATGAAGTTATATATCTATCTCAGTACACTTGTCAGCTTCACTAGACTCACTGGCTTCAGTCCAGAAAGATTTATCTTGTGTTCTGGCCCTCCTATCCTCAGTACACAGGGCCTTTCAAATGTTTCAAACTCCTACTTGATTCTTTGTTAATTTATGATACTTATTACAAATCTCCATTCTATATAAGTCAAGACCTAATTGACAAATAGTTATAGCTTAAAGCTAAGCTTGATCAACTTAGAAGAGGGCTTTTTCATTGCAATTTGCAACTAAATAAATATGATAAAGGTTCTGTTGTCAACCTGCCATCTTATAGTGACTTTAGCAAGGTTTGTTATACATATGAGCAGATGGTTGGACCCCTTTACTGGGCATGAGATGCTTTCCTTACTCTCATCACATATGCGTCCTATGCCATCACATATGATATGTACTTGCACCCTACTTTTTTCTCTAGTGAGGTCTCCAATTAGCTGATATATGCAAAGCATGACCTTTGCATGGATCCTGCATGGCTTAACAAAATCTACTGATCCTTTATCTATAACTTTGATGCTGGCTTTTATCCTGGAATGTACATGATATATAATCACTTGATGTATAAACAAACCCTTTTCACTTTTGTTACTACAAACATATCTTTAATATTTGCTGAAGATTCAAACTTGAGTGAATTAGCAATAACAATTTTATTTGAACATATCAGCCATATCATACAGAGGTGAAGCAAGCCATTGACAAGATCAGTCGCAATCTACCCTTACAATATAATGTACAAGGACATTGTGATAGCTGGTATATAATAATAACAGATAAAGTGTATGTAGAAAAAAGCTCACTATGATTAGATGTACAAGATGTCATTTTATCAGCTCTTTTAGGCATTGAACAGTACATACTTGGCATTCTTGTTTCTACCAAAGCAATACACCATCCTTCATGATGGATTTTTCACCTTCAGCCTACTACAGTTTCCATAGCCTCTATAGCTTCTATGTCTGCCACCTTCTTTTACAATATAATATACAAGGACATTGTGATAGCTGGTATATAATAATAACAGATAAAGTGTATGTAGAAAAAGGCTCACTATGATTAGATGTACAAGATGTCATTTTATCAGCTCTTTTAGGCATTGAACAGTACATACTTGGCATTCTTGTTTCTACCAAAGCAATACACCATCCTTCATGATAGATTTTTCACCTTCAGCCTACTACAGTTCCCATAGCCTCTATAGCTTCTATGTCTGCCACCTTCTCATCTACATCACTTTCATCTTCACCCTATATTTCTGCCAATATCAGTGACAATGATGGACATAGTCCTAACATTGGCTTCATTGAAAGGCTTATGAATGTTCTAAAATAAAACAGCCTAGAATCTTCTTTTTGTGAATCTTATGCCTCTGATCATTAGTCTAATACTGAAGATTCCAAGCCATGCACATTGTTAGATCAAAGGTAGGAGGAAAGGGAAGGCATGCTCAAATGTAAGATGGCAGAGGAGTGAGCTGAGTGAAAACAAGAAAAAGAGTAGGCAAAAATGGAGAACTAAAATTCCAAGATGAGTTTTTCCACTATCAAGAGTTTCATCTATGTATAGCTAAGAGATATCAATAAGAAATTTCAAATGAGGAGACTCAAAATTTATTAATGGCCAGTGGAGTGGATACTATACAAGCTTGAGGATTGCCACTATTTTGCAATCAATCACAAGTGGCACTTAAAGCAATCGACTATGTAGCAAAGCCAAATAAGATTTGCCTTAAGAGTGTTGAAATAGAGGATACAAGTCTAATGTTGCAAGAAAATGGACAAGCACCAATACTGCAAATACCAGGAGAGCAAGTATCAGCTCTGCAAGTGCAAGAGCAGCTCGTCAAGTTTAATGATGAATCTTTGGACTATGGTTTATTCACTGTCAGCAATATAAAAGCAAAAAAGCAAGCAAGAAATTTGGCAAAAAAATCTTGAAAGAATCAAAGAAAGATAGAAAAAAGGCAGAATGCATGAAGATCGCCTTCACATACTACTAGTAGGCTCCACCTATCACTCCACCCATTTATGCACCAGCTTCACAGCCATCTCAACCCATTCTAGCCTTGCAGCCCTCAGCTCAGCCTATGTTTTCCACATCATACCATCCTCAGCAGCTGCTCTTATCAATGGTTTACTCATCAACTCTCAATTTGTTGATGCACCATCTCTCCATGCAGCTGTCACTAATGATGCAATCCTTGATGAAGTAAACCCCTTCCAATGTCTCTTTGTCAATGTCACACTCAATGCCTGATCCTTTGCTACTTTCTCCATCATTAACATATTCTTAGCAACTCCCTCTACCATCATCTTTAAGGTCATGCCTGCCTCTGCTGTCCTCATCAACACAGCACCAACTGGCTTCACATCTGCTTCTTAATCAGCCACTCATGCCTTATCTCCTGCAACACTCTCAATCATCCTTCTCAATATCAAGTCAGCCTCAGATATTGTTCTTGATATAGCACCAATCCTCCCTATGCCCTCAGCTGTCACACCTGCAGCTGACTAGGCAAAAGCTCTTGCATCTGAATCCATTATTAGCATTCAAATTGAGGCAATCAATTCAGCTATAGATGCTGCAGCCATTAGTGCAGCTTTTTTTGAGGTCTCAAGTATTTGTGGCCCTAATAGTTCCAGTCAACCCTCTTATCTCAATGACTGATGGCAGGTGCCATAGTGCTGCATATATGAAAACTCTGCATAAAACATCTGTATAAACAAGATGACTACATTGCAGAAAAGGAGGAACAGCATGAAGCCAAATTATCAAATAAAGTACTTCCTCAATGGCTTAATCTGTATGCTGTAAAGATAAATGACAAGACAAAAACATGTTTTCATGATGTCTATTATTTCCTTCAATGATCTGAGCTGCCTAAGCTTTTTTTGCTGATGTGGAAGCTGGCCTCAAGCTTCAGGGAAACAGTTGTCAATCATCCCAAATTCCAATACTATTGTGCCAGATCTGATATGCACTTTGTTGAGATGCATGACCATGAACTATTATTCCAGCAGTTTTATATTCTAACCATACCTTGAGCATGAGCCATCATGGAAGTCTTTCATGAGTGGCCCAATGGTGTAGGAGAGATAGTGCACTATTTGGCTATCTATGGAATTGCCTTCAACACTGCCAAGGTGTTGCATGTGCAAGGGTACAATGATCTTTCTGTCAACTGCCTCACATCATGTGCTTTTAGCTATTTCTTAATAACTTACTAATTTAACATAACAGACTGGCAGACTTATATGAAAACTAGAAATTGATTCTTATTAGGACCTAGTAGGTGCATGGCTTTGACAGCTGGAGGTATTATTGCAAGGATAGCCTACAATGTCATTCCAATCAACTGTGTCTCAAAGAATGTCTCTGCTAATAATAAAAAGGTCAGACAGTTTAGAAAGTATGTCCTCATCAATGATGCTCTGTCACTGGAGAAAAAAAATCTCATTTGTGGTATTTATGGAGTCTATACAGGTCCATCTATTCTCTGCTCAGTATACTCACTATATGATTGACTCAATCTGAAGGTTAGCAAAAGGAGCAGGTGGCTGACTTGTCATGGTTTTTCAAGACAAGTGTATGGGAAGGAATGAGTGCAAACCACAGCTTCTGAACCACTAACAATGAAGTGTGGTATTAATAATGCATGGAGGAGATTAGCCTGGAAAAAGCAATATCAAAGTCCTTTGAAACTTAGAGACAGGAACTCAATCAAAAAAGACAGACTATTGTCTTAGGAATTGGAAATATATTGTTGATGAACCATTAATTATGCCATTAGGCAGCACTATGTCTTGCTTTTCTCACAATATTATTGATGAGAGAAAATGCCTAGTCCATGAATACTGCATGTCCATAGGTGTTGAATGAGAGGAAATCTCTCAGTGAGAATCTGTCATCAACAGATGAGTCTCAAATAAATTCATTCACAAGCATGCATACATCATTGATGGACTATCAATCAGGTCATTAGGCAGCATTGTGTCTTGCTTTTCTTGCAACATTATGACAAAGACTAGGTGCTCATTAATCCACCTGAGAACTTGGTACTTAATTAATGTTCACTGTGCACATGGAATGACCCCAAGTCAACAAAAAATCAACTAGTTCTTCTGTCAATTGAAATAATTAATTGCTCAGATATAAAGAGACTAAAGAACAAATCATAATAGACATTATTAACTGCAAGACAGTGAAATATACCCATTGATGACAGAATCAATATTGTGTGCTGTGACAGTGGTAGCACTATAGACACAAGGCTATCCATCAATGACAGATTCATTGATCAGATGACAGAAAATGTAAACCAGGCCATAATAGACCCATCAACAACTCTTGCAATGTAACATGCTCAGACAGTGGCAGCAGCATAGGCATCAGGCTATCCATCAATGACAAATTCAATATCACATGCTGTGACAGTAGCAGCCTCATAAGCACAAGATTACCTGTCAACAATAGATTCATTGATGAGATGAAACAAAATGTAAACTAGACCATGACAGAAATAGTTCAAAATTCATGACAATCACAGGCAGAACAGACTCATTGACGACAGATTCAATATTATACACTATGATAGTGGCAAGATAAGGCTACCCAACTCATTGCTTAGAAGAATGAAAATTTAAACTAGACAGTGATAAACAATGTTCAAAATTCATAATGAGACAGACTTATATGATGGAATACATTGTTGATGGATCAGTTTACCAACTATTGCACATATCATAATAATGGCCTGGCATTGAATATCCATTGATGAAACCATTAGATATGGCATTCTGAGCCTGGTGAGGTAATTAACCATGGTAAATGGTATTATTCCTCTTCTAGAGAAGGAAATACCACTATGGCTCATTCCTCTTCTAGAAAAGGAAATACCATTATGACTCATTCCTCCATCCAAACTTTTGAATTAATATTGACTGCTTGGATATCACTTAAGAAACTTAGACATTCAAACTACTAAACACACATGGAGATTTTAATTTGGTGATTAGTATATTCAATTTGAATCTCATATAAGAGACTTTCGATATCTGTAGACAAAAGATGAAACTCATAGATATTGCACTATGAGTATGGTGAGGTAATTAACCACTGGTGATTAGGTGTTATTCCTCTTCTAGAAAAGGAAATACCACTATATTGGCTTATAGCTCAATCTAAATTTTTGGATTAATATTGTTTGGATCTCACTTAAGAAAGAAGACAAAGGATGAAATACAAAACTCATAGATATTGCATGCATTATGAGCCTGATGAGGTGGAAATACCACTATAGTGGCTCATTCTTCCACCCGAACATTTAAATTAATATTATTTAGATTTCAAGAGACTTAGTTGTAAAGCATTCATTGATGTTTTCATGTGAAGGTTGCTAATGAGATTTCAACTCTTTGAATGATTTCAACAAAC
This sequence comes from Termitomyces sp. T27, assembly GCA_017657375.1. Lineage (NCBI taxonomy): Eukaryota > Fungi > Basidiomycota > Agaricomycetes > Agaricales > Lyophyllaceae > Termitomyces > Termitomyces sp. T27. Next base: position 1,137 of record JAGGAW010008650.1, on the reverse strand, counting down.
ACCAGTGTACATGTAGCACATAGCTGCAAGGCATCCATTTATTTTTCCTTGTGAAGATTGCCAATAAGACTTCAATTCATTGAATGGTCTTAAGCAACACTAGTGTATATGCAACAAAAGTTTGATGATAACATGTCAAAAGTCAAAGAAGATAATAATGAAGTTGTTATACTCACAGACATCATTAACTTCCCAGAAAATCTTTCTATTAATGCTTAGAATATGTTGAAATCATATTTTAAACTTTCTTTAGACAATTTATATGTAAGATGTTGAAAATTACACTACAAGCAAATTTATGACAGATATAACCAAGTGGGCAAGCAGTGTTTAAGAATCCAAAGAAATTCATTAGTTTACCCATTTATATAGAACAATGGTTGAAAATTGTGCTAAGTAGATTATGAGGTATTTTTTTACAAAGCCAACTTGAAGAGTTATTTTCATTATCTCTGAGACATGAACTACTGATGTGTATTGTGGCTGTTGACTACTTATTTGAAGTTATAGTGGTGTGTATTGAAAGTATTGAGAATATTAAAGCTAGGATGTTTGTAACCCTAAAAATTATTTGTATTATTTTTAAAGAGTTAACCTAGTGGTGCTGGATTGTAGGTTAAACCTAAGTGTTTAAAATGATTAAGAAGTGGATAGTTGTAATCCTAAGAGTTGTATTTAATGTGTTTGAAGTGTGTATAACCAGGTAATGTGTAATTTGATAGGGTTAGGGTTAGGTGGTTAGGGTTAGTTTAGGGTTGGATTAGTGTTAGTTATGGCTTAGAATTTGGGATTGTATTCTCTGTGTCACAATGTTATGCTTACAAGTATGTTTGTATGTGAGTACCTCACCTATGGAATGGAGAGCTTCTTGTAAGTATCTTATGCTCAGGCATGCCTGCATGCCAAAGGTAAAATTCCCACACCCCACACAAAGTCCTTGAAACAAAACACAACCAAATTCATGCTCGCTGACAAAGCATCTACAATTTCGGTCACTATCTATACAGTGGGGAGCAAGCTCTCCAATAATGTGTTGATTGACAATTCTAGCAGCACAAGTGCCAGTCCCCGACTCACTTCTGTATGTAGTCACAAAGCTTGTAAGCTTGATTAACTCTAGAAAGTTTGAAATTTGCC
>JAGGAW010008649.1:0-25525 GCA_017657375.1 Termitomyces sp. T27 | reverse complement strand
ATGCTGGCTGTCGCGACGGCGGTGTTGCTGGTTATAGGGACGGCGCCGATTGCGTATATCCGTGAGTTGTCGAGTTTCGTGCTGCCGAGGGTCGCTGGTGCTCATGCAAGGTGTGGTGTGCGTACAGCGGTTATGGTTGTGGGTGCGTTGATTTTTGTGCTGGGGATTGATCTTGTTAAGGAGGCGTTGTGGGATACGAGGAGTCGGACGACGAGGTGAGTTCCGGGGTGTGGGTGTGTGTGTGGTGCGATGCTGAGGTCTTTTTTGGTGGTGGTAGGACGGAGTATATCACGATTGTGGGGATTGTGGTTGTTATGACGGTGTGGGACTTTGTGACGGGTGTGCTTTGTGGGATTATTGCGAGCTGTGAGTGGGGTTGCGCGTTTTTTTTGTGTGCTTGGAGGTGCTGATTATTGTTCGCGGCGCGACAAGGCTTTTTCTTTGTGGTGCAGAATTCGCAGAGGAGGAGTATACGCTCGCTTCATACGGGCGAGACTGCGATGTCGACGGTGCGACGACCGAGTATACAGCGCGAGTACCTCCGCGAGGTGTCGAAGCAGACGACGATACTCAAACTACAAGGTCCGTGTCCTGGCACTCCTCCTCTTGGCACCCTCCCTAACCTAACGCTACCTCCACCCCCGCACAGGCTTCCTCTTCTTCGGCACGATCTCGCACGTCGAGGACACGATCCGCGAGATCGTGGACGGGCCGGGGTGGCAGAGCAACCCCGTGAGCTTCCTGGTGCTCGACCTGGCGCTCGTGCCGGGCGTGGACATGTCCTCGACGGAGGCGTTCGTGCGGATGCACCGGTTCCTGTCGGCGAAGGGGGTCAGGATGGTGTTTTGTGGGTTTGCGGCGGACTCGGCGGTGGCGAGGGCGCTGGAGAGCGTGAATGTGCTGGGCGCGGGGGTGGATGATGTTGAGCATTTTGGGACGTTTAATGATGCGATGGAGTGTGAGTGGGCGTTTTGGGTTTGAATTGATATTGATATTGACTTTGGTTTTGTGGGGTGCAGGGACGGAGAATGCGTATTTGCGCGCGTGGTATGTGGCGCAGAAGTATGAGGTTACGTCGACTGCGGTTGGTGGGTGGAGTGTTTGATTTATCGGTGGTGGTGGTGGTCTTATGGATGATATGCAGCGGCTCTTCCGGGACGACATAATCGCGGATACGAGCGGCTTGAACCGCCGTCGTTGTTGGATTCGTTTGTCATGACTCCGAGAAGATCTTACCTCCGGGACGTCGGTAATCGGACGATCGCCAACGGTTCGTTCCCCACCTTCATCGACGCCTAGTCTCACTCGTTGCCTTTAGAGAACTATAGAATCGCAGAATCGGAAGAGTACCCAAGCGAGCCACTCAACACCCTCGTCAAGGCGTTCTCTTCACACGGCGACGTCGACCTCGAGCTCGTCCAGCCCATCAGCAAGTACCTCGAGCGCCTGTCGCTCGCTGAGGACCACGTGCTGTGGGCGCAGGGCGATCCGCCGGACGGGCTGTACATCGTCGAGTCGGGTGTTCTGAGGGCGTCGTATAGGTTCGCGGACCACCTGCAGTGCGTCGAGGAGTCGATGGTGCCGGGGAGCGTGGCGGGCGAGCTGTCGGCGCTGTCGGCGCTCCCGAGGAACGCGTCGTTGGTTAATAAAGGAACGACAAAAGGCTGCTACTGTGTGGTCGTCACGAAATTCATTTCGCCCGGAATTCTTTGTTTGCTACATGACTTGAGCCTTTTTTCGGTTGCTGCCATAGCCACACGACGAGGGTCCGACAGTAGCAAACCACAGTGTTGATTTTGGAACCCATTGTGAGAGAAATACGTATACACCTCTGTTAACCATGTGCCAAACATGATGGAAGTGACATTATGGACCTATCGGCGGGCCTTATGCCAAGGATGGCAACGAGGATGAAACAATTCACTTTCATTTTCGCCATGAGTTTTTAGATACAAGCAAATATCTAGACTTTTAGAATGTCCATACTAATGTGAGTCATGTCCATGCTCCCTTGAATAGCCGTAAGTGGTCTCTATGTCAAATCATGAGAAGAAAAGTTACCTCTGCCACCGCGAACGCTTATCCCCGGTCCCTTTGAAGCTTTTCACATTAGGAAGGATATGAGATGCAACATGCCACATCAAATTCTGCTCCATATCCGCCGAGGGAGTGTTCAAATCGTCCTTATAATATTTGTGGTAAATTGCAAGATCATACAGCTGCCAATCAATTTGGCAAGTATAGCCTTCGTCTATAAATACACGTGGATAGTACAAGGTCTGCCATGGAAAAAGGGCATCAAGATTCTTTTTCAGAAACAGTATGCACGACATGACCTACCGGAGAAGTTTCGAGTACGATTGTGAGAGAGTGTAATGTAGGGAATGTATTCGCCAACAACGAAAACATTTCAGAGTTTAGGATTTGAACGTCCAGTGACAATGTTCTCAAATTTGCTCGACTTCCAAGAGCACCGATAACCGATGCTACCTCATCGGGTGTCAAATACCGACCAAATAGACATAGAGTCTTCAAATGTGCGGGTGCATGGTGTATCAACAACGTCATTGTGGGCAGGTCAGGTGCTGGGAACGTCAGTGACTCCAAGTTGCTGAGACCACTCAAGTCAGCTGTACATGCGTCGCTGATAGCCTGCCATGCCGCGAGAGCTTTTGTAGGTCCTTCGTCGTAATTTGGACGCACGGCCAGGGTAGTCAAGAATGCTTTGTGGCGCAGTAAAAAGTTGCTTAATGAAGAGGGGTCGTAAAGATACTTTGCATCGTTGAACTGCATCCCAAGATTCAACGTTCGAAGATTCGGGAACGGCCCTAATGCGCGGAGGAACGTGGAGTGGTCGCATCGAGCAGCGGACACTATAGTCAAGGTGTGGAGGGTGTCCTGAAGGCGGTTGATGAAAGGCGCCACCGATTGGATTAGGATGTCTACATTGATCATCCCAATGTCTCGTTCGGTGGATGGATCGTATTCGAGATGGAGTTCCAACTCAATCAACTGGCGGAAGTCAGCGAAGGACAAAATCTGATCGAACCTCGACACGCGCGTGCGTAGGACGAGCTTGGAGAGGTTGGAATGGAATGCTGCTCGTGCGGAGGATAGGAAGGAGAGCGTTTGGGCGTTGATTGGCATATCTCTCCATTGAAACTCGCATTCTGTTACGTTCGTCATACCTTTGAGTGCCTCGATCATGGAGCTCATGAGCTCATTTGTTGGCGGGTACGTTGTGAAACCGGGGGGACGTGGTGGAGGGCGATCATCAGGAGTGGAGTTCAGCTCGTTGGGATATAAGTAATTTAGCATCTGTCCGAATGTATAACTCCAGGTCTGTCGTTCTTCTTCTTGTATTCGAGATGATCGTTGGAATAGCGCTTCTCGTTCGAAGAGATATTGAATGAACCATGGTCGGATATAGAGACGCCGAACACGACTTGCTATCAAGGGTTCTCTAATAAATGATATCAGTATTGTGTGATCACAAAGACATGACTGAGTTGAACTGACTGTAGACGCTCAAGGAGTCTGATTAGCTTCTTATCCAGCATTCCCCATTCCACTGTCCCATATCGCGTTTCCAAAACGAGATTGAAAAAGACACGGTTCACGGACATTAACTGCGGGAGGGTTTGAGGAGGAAGGTATCCGGCAATAAGAGCCCAGGTGTCTTGTGGGAGGTCCTGCATGGGGAATCAACCGAGAAAGCGTAGTGAATGACTATCGTAAGCCGCTGTCATCATAAATTCGTCCGAGCAAATGCTGTCGTAATGGGTACGTGGGAGTTCCTGGCTGGGAGTATCAACATCCAAATCAACATAAAGTCATCAAGATTCACTCAGGCTATATCTGGAGTAATATACCGTATACGGTGCCGTAACTAATCCATAATGTGGATCGTCGTCAAGATAAACGGTATGGCCGTGCCAGTTAAACTTCAGGTACCTGGAGGAGTCAGCTACAATGGGGACTGAAAGCACAAGCAAAACATACATATGATCAATGCACCACATGCCACCTCTCGTCTATCTTGTGATCACGCTGAATTTTTAGGATGCGGTTCTCCCCTCTTGACCTCAACGACATACGATGCCTTCCGAGCTCAAATCCCTTTACGAAGAACAAGGCTTCGTCGTCGTTCCCGGCTTAATCCCGAGTTCCTCATTAGAGAAAGAACTACGTGAAGCCTGCGACCGCATCATATCCCTCACCCGCGACGGCAAATGGCCACATCGTAGAACCGTCGGGAAGCAGTTCCCGCCTTTTGGCGACGATAACCCTGATTCGTGGGGCGTCCAGCATGTGATGCATCCGGGACTTGGAGAATCGGTGTTCGCGGAGTGGTATACTTCGCGGAAGTTGTTGGATGTCGTTATGGAGCTGCTTGAGTGTGGAGAAGAGGATGTGGAGATGGGTAAGTAGCTTCCTGGTTTCTGGAAATTCCAAGCTAAACTTTGCTCTAGAGCTTTTCAATCTCCTTATCAATCCGTTGGGACATAATTTTGCACTTCGCTGGCATCGTGACGATGTCAGTGAAAAAGCGAGTGAAGAAGAGGAACGTGAAGCTCTGCAGAAGTGGCATTTTGGTGTATGTCAATTAATTAAGTACAAAAATAAATATTGTATAGTTGACGCCACAGCTTTGTTCAGGTCCAATGGAACACGTATGAGCATGTTCTAAAGTATGAATTGGGAAGGTACTAATGTCTTTGGCAGTGCTCTTTATCGTGACTCTTGCCTGTACATTGTACCAGGCTCCCATCGAACACCCCGAACGCCGGAACAACGCAAGTACAGTGAGACCATGGAGCCTCCCAGCAACCCCCTTGATATGCCTGGTGCTGTCCAACTGACGCTTCAACGTGCGTAATTACCTTGTCATCTTCTAGTTCAATTTCATAATCCATTCCCTCAGCCGGTGAAACTGTCTTCTACAACTCAAACATCCTCCATTGCGCAACATACAACTGTACAGAAAAACGCGCGACATTACATGCTACTATGGGTAACGTGAAAGGGGGTTCTATGCGTGCACGAAATGTTCTTCAGCATGGTCTGGATTGGATGAAGGAAAACATGTTTCGTGAGGGGCTCAATGAGAGGGGAAAGGCAATGCTGGATAGGTTGGTTGAGATGAAGGAGAAGAATGTGAATGTAGGATATTCGTTGTCTGGATGAGTGTATATGATCATATGTGCATCTCAGAAAAACGAAGAGAGCATGGGATCTTTACAAGAAAAGCATTAATATTGCCTCCGGCCCGGAACCCCAGTAAGTATGTATAACGTTATACTTAGATCTAACTTAGACCTCTGCTTCGGCAAAATCCGGAGCTCGAAAACTCTGGGTGGACCGATGTACCTTCCACTCTATCCGTTGATAGTAACTCGTGGAGGTCTATCATCTCGATGTTTCACCGTGAACTTGCTCATGGCTCTCGTGAACTCGAGATAGCGAAGTTACCATATTATGTCTAACAAAACCTGTCATCGTGATTCTCGTTTTTTGCTCTTTTTGGCACCTACGAAGTCTGGAGAGATTTCTGCCCACTTTTGTCTGCGCATGATTGTACTGTTGTTTATCGAACTAGTCTCCTATGCATGGTCCTGAACAAGGTATGAGTGAATGACTAGTTTCAAGGATTTGTAGTGCTCAAATCTATGCCATACACTCTAGTCTTCTTCAATCTCCACGCGGTTATCACGAATTCACACTCTGTGTTCCTGACATAGGTGTTGATCTTCTACACTATGGTCACTTGCATGCCCTGGATGTTCTGGCTTGATGTGTTGCGCTTGTCAAGTTTGAGCTCTTTTCCGGACATGGGGGCTCACATCGAATAAAACACACCCGTCTCATTCTAAATTTGTCATTTCACATAGGTCTTTGGCTCTCCCTCGTACTCATACACAGTTTCGAGTTGCCTGTGTAATGATAAGCTTAGGACGATCAGACTGAGACTCTCCTCAAAACGCCGTCACGTGTTCCACGCGACATCCAGCAGATAACCCGCCGTTGCGCTTCTTCGATTTCCCCCGTCACTTTGACTACCTCAACATGAGAACAACAGAACTCCTCGCAGTATTCACCTTCACCTTGTTCAGATCCTTTGAAAGGATCTCCATCTATCCCGCATTCACGCCCTCCTTCATGTGCAGTGGCGTCTCTATCCCCACCTCCCTCATACCTACCGCCCTTCTCAACATCTTCTCTCCCTCCTGCTTTGGGAATCAGACCACAGTATACACCAATACGACTGTTCCCCTTATCAGTCTTCCCTCCCCGGTCATTAACGCTCCGACATGTAAATTCTATCTCTCCTCCATCGCCCGTCCCAGGTTCAGCCCCGTCCCGGTTTTACCACCCCGCCCACAGCCAATCTGCCTCAACAGGCATCTTAACCCGATATTCGAGGTCCCTGGCCCAAAATCACCGTGGATCCTCGCCCCGCCTTTTTCTCCACCATCCAAACCGTCATTACCAATATCGCCTTTTTGTATTCCCTCAGAAAAGCCGGAAAACAAGGGCGAAAGCCTTTGGTTACCACTGGTGTTCACACTCGTTATGGTTTCGTCTATATGGAATTTCCGCCGCGTTGTAAGTTATCTTTCTGCCTTGGCGTGTTCTTCTCGTTGAGTTTTCTCGTCATTCAGCATGCTCGCCGACCTCGTTGCTGCACAGCGCGCCATTCGGTGTCTCAGGCGGACAGTGGTCGGGCCTATGTCCTGTCATGGTCACAACCGAGTGTTCTTGCTTTCGAACGTAGGAAGGCAGATTCAAGGCAACGTATCGTTCAACCCCGGGTATGCATCTCTGCCTTACCCTCCTTACCGGCTCTCGCCACGCTACAAGGGGATACAAATGCCACTTCGGAGCCTCAACTACCACTCACAATCGACGCACGAGCTCTAGTATTTGCTCCTCCTTCTACTCCACCACCTCGTATCACAACTGCAAGCCCGGTCAAACTCCCCATGCCCGTGGTTCCATCCCCCTCAGACGAGGAAAGTGTGGTATCTTCACCCGTCGTTCCTCCAAGCCCTCCACCAATGCTGGTCCCTGCCCCTTCCTCCCCACCACCTCCTACTGCTACTGCAAGTCCAGCTAAACTGTCTGCGCTCGTAGCTCCATCCACTGCCAACAAGGACAGTGTGTTGTCTTCCCTTGTTTCTCCTCTAATCTCACCACAAGTGCCGCTCTCCCTGCCTATCTTTGCTCCGCAGCCGGTGCAGGGTTATATCTCCCCGCTTATTGACAATTATCGGTCTCCATCTCCTTCACCTCCTCAATCTCCCGAGCGCACTCTTCTCGCCTCGCCCGTCCGTCGTTCATACGATGAATCTGCGGCATTGGAAAGTGAGTCGCATGTACCCATTCTTACATCTGCTTCGTTATCCAAACCAGCTCCATCTTTGCAATTCAATGAAGAAGACAGAAGTTTAGCTTCATCCTGCTGGGCGCCGACTCCTGCCCTTGTCCCTGCTCCTGTGCTTCAATCTGAATCAAGTTTACCTGCAGCTTCTTCGATGTTTTTGAATACTCAGAGGGGTTTAAGCTCATCTCGCTGGGCCTCTAATGCTTCTACTCCATCAACACCTCTGCCTATCAAGAGAAACCGTGTTCGTACGCGAACTTCGGAAGTCGCGCGTAGTGATCCGACACTGCTACCTCCACGAGCTAGAACGTCAACTGCGCCTTTGCCTGCTCTAACCAAGACTCCCCCCAAATCATCAGCTTCCTCCCTCTCCCAGTCCATCTGGGCTCCCAGGTTAGTCGATCATGAAGAATCTGTCAAAGTTGAGAACACCTCCGCCCTCACTGTCACTCCCCCGCCATCCGGGCTTGCGGATTCGGTCTGGGCAACAACTCCTGCTTCTCCGCCTGCATCATTGCCCACTCCTCCGCCGAGTGTGAAGAAACGTCCAAGTAAGAAGTTGAGTTTTGGTTTGTTGCCTGCTATTGTTGACGCCCTCTAAAGCTTTGGCTTCGCTTTCTGAGTCAATTTGGGCACCGAAGCCGACAGAAGACGTTGTGTCTCCCGTCATTCCTCTGCCTGTTGAGAAGGTGTCGGGTCTTCAAGATTCAATTTGGGCCCCTACAGTTGATGTCGAGGAGGTTGTTCTGCCCGCATCAGTGCCCGCGACGTTGCCCAGCCCTCCGCCGAGCATGAAGAAGGTTCGAGGTAAGAAATCTTGTGTGTACTTGCTTGCCATTGCTCAGACGTCCTTTCAAGTCTCGTCCTCACTTTCTCAGTCAATTTGGGCGCCGAAGCTGTTGGAAACAAGTGCCGAAGACATTGTCCCCATTGTTACTCCGCCTGTTGAGAAAAAGGTGTCTTATCTACGGGACTCGATTTGGGCTACTACACCTAGCGTTCCAGAAGCTATTGAATCCATACCGACACCTGCATCTTTGGCCAGCCCTCCCCCGAGCGTCAAGACTTGGGACTGTAAGTTGGACATATCGCCGTCACTGACTATCGAGATCGTTTCAAAGCCGTCGAAATCACTTTCTGATCCCATACGGGCATCAAGGCCAATGAAGATAACCATCAATGATAATGTTGGACCTATTGTCAGACCTCTCCCAATTGAAGAGAACAAAATGTCAGGACTTCAGGCTTCAATTTGGGCGACGACGCCTACTGTTGAGGAGACGCCAGCATCTGTATCATTCCTTACCTCTCCATCAAGCGAGAACGTAAGGAAGACTTCATATGACCAATCAATCGCACTGTCCTCACCCACCATCGAGATGCCCTCGTCATCGGCCTCGCTTCTCGAGTCGATCTGGGCTCTGAAGCCCACGGAAGTAAGTGTTGATCACTTTGTTGCACTTTTTAGCACTCATTCGTTCGTCGAGAAGGCATCAGGTCTCCAAAATTCAATTTGGGCAACAACGGCTGATGTTCTGGTGGCTGCTGACATGACTGCACCTCCGACGCTGCCCAGCCCTCTGTTGAATATAGAGATTATGGATCAGGAGTCAACCATGCCGACTACACTCGCTGCCGAGACGTCCTCAGGTTCGTTTCCAGAACCAACGGAACCAATCATAGAGGATGTTGTGCCGACTGTCACACCTTCGCCCGTTGAGGTCTCAGGCCTTCAGTGTTCGATTTGGGTTCCTATGCCTGATGTCCCAAAGGTTGTTGAACTGAGTCTAGCACCTGCAACTTCGCCTGCCCTTCCGCCCAGTGTGGAGAAGACTTCAGACCGTGGGATGGATTCCCTGCTGTCTCCGATTGTCGATGCGTCCTCACGAGCATCATCCTCACTTTCTCAGTCAATCTGGGCGCCAAAGCCAACGAAAGTGATCATAAAGGATGTCGTGCCCACTGTCACACCTTCACCTGTTGAGGTCTCAGGCCTTCGACGTTCAATTTGGGCTCCTACACCTAATGTATCAGAGGTTGTTGAACTCACACCATCACCTGTTGCCGTCATATCGTCACCTATTGAGGTAGCAGGACTTCAAGATTCGATTTGGGCGCCGAAGTCCGATTTTTCAAAGGTTATCATATCTACATCATCGCTTCTCCCTGCGTCGAGTGTGAAGGTGACTTCTGATGAGAAATTGATTACATCTCCTCCGCCCATTACCGAGACATCCTCAGTGCCTTCGGCCCCACTTTCGGAATCGATCTGGGCTTCAAAGCCTATGGAAGTAAGTTTTAAAGACTTTGTTTCGCTCATTGGTGCTCATCCATCTCTTGAGAAGGTATCGGGTCTTCAGGATTCCATTTGGGTGACAACGGCTGATGTTCTGGTGGCTGTCAACATGCCGGCACCTCCAACACCATCCAGCCCTCTAGGGATTATAGACCAAGAGTTGGCTACGCCTGTGACGCTCGTGATTGAGACGTCTTCAAATCCATCGGCTTCGCTTTCTCAATCGATCTGGGCTCCAGAGCCAACGGAAGTGACCATAGAGGATGTCGTGCCCACTGTCACACCTTCACCTGTTGAGGTCTCAGGCCTTCGACGTTCAATTTGGGCTCCTACGCCTAATGTATCAGAGGTTGTTGAACCCACATCGTCACCCACCACCATTACGACGTCACCTATTGAGGTAGCAGGACTTCAAGATTCGATTTGGGCGCCGAAGTCCGATTTTTCAAAGGTTATCGTATCTACATCATCGCTTCTCCCTGCAATGAGTGTGAAGGTGACTTCTGATGAGGAACTGATCATGCTGCCTCCACCCACCACCGAGACGTTCCCAGTACCTTCGGGCTCACTTTCTGAGTCAATCTGGGCTCCAAAGCCCACGGAAGTAAGTGTTAAAGACTTTGTTTCACCTATTGGCGCTTATCCATCTCTTAAGGCGTCAAGTCTTGAGGATTCAAGTTGTGTGACGACGGCTGAACTTTTGGAAGAGGTTCTGTCCACTTTGGTATCAGCAACGTCGCTCAGCACTCCATTGAACGCGGAACAGATTCCAGAGGAGGAATTGGTCATGCTGTCATCACCCATCATCGAGACGCCCTCTAAGCTTGTACCTCTACCGGCTGAAAAGATGGCTGCCGTTGATGAGCCTATAAGAACTACCACGCCAGTCCTACCTTCCTCACCGACGCTAGTAGCTTCTCGAGTGATGGCACAAATCAAAGGACCAATACTAGATCTACTGTTGACTTGCGAACAACAGTACAACACTGTGAGTTCTTCCCGATGGGCTCCGATACAGAGTAAATCCACAAGCACCCCTCGACCGGTTTTGGAATTGTCGACTCCGCCTACAACAGAAGAGATGGCTTTGGACCTTGAAGCGTTGCTTATGTCTTGTGAAATGCGGAATGATTCAGTTGGCGCTTCTCGTTGGGCTCCAAAACCGATTGAACTAGTTGCTACGTTCACAATTTCTCCTTCCAACGAGGTTGCATTGGAATCGTCCACTCCAGAGAAACTCTCGGGCATCGAAACTTTTGCACCGGTCGTGCCTTCTACGCTTGCATCTGCACCTATCCCGGACGAAATGTGCTTGGAACCACTGGACCTACTATTCTTAGATTTGGAACGGCAGAACAATGGTGTAAGTTCTTCCCGATGGGCTTCAGTTGCCACGCTCCCAGCTACTACCCTTCCACTCTGTGATGAGAAAGTGTCGGGTCTATCAGATTCTATCTGGGCGACACAAGTCTCAACAGCTATCACACGAGCTCCAGTATCGATCATGATGCCTAACCTTCCACCAACCGAAAAACAGGCATCGGGTCTTGGGGCGTCCATTTGGGCTACTGCGCCTAGCGCGCCGTCAACACCGGAATCAGGTCCTAGTCAGAAAGGCGCGACTTCGGAGCCATTAGAACTATTTGCATATCAACGGCGCAACAATACTGTTAGTACTTCTCGATGGGCGACTGCACCCGACGCAACCAAGTCTGACTCTCCGATTGGACGCAAGCCATCAAAAGGAGGTGCTGTGAAGAGCCAAGGTCGTGGTGCGGGCAGGAGAGGTCAGAAGAGGCGTAATGATGTTGCCCGTGCTTGATCTTTCCTCATATCATTATTGATATCTATTCTCCATCTCTTCATGTATCTGTACTTACTCAAGTATTGTCATCATTCCTAGTACATGTACTATACCCATTACACACCAGCTTTGCTTGAACCTCAGAGTCAGACAAACCGCGGTCATTTGTATCACATACTAATCTCAAAAGAGAAACATTTCTATCCTCCTCGTCACGAAACCCTCAACAGACTGCACGTACTTCTCACATGAAGCATAGAACTATTATGATTAAGGGCCTGGGGGCAGGACAAAGCAGGCCGTGATGGACAGACGTCGACTTTGGCCGCGGGTTGTGCCGAAAGTATCTACGCCAGGGCCGTTCAACCATTCCCTCGACGACCATGAACTACATACTATTACTTTGTCAAACGTATTTTTGTAGCTCTACAAGATGTATTTCCGCGACAAGAGCTTTCAGGTGTGTTATAGCCCTAGCTCTGTTAAAGACTTGTCGGATGATCAAACGGAACGGGATTACTATTAGCGCTTTATCTGCCGGTTGAGTACTTAGCAACTCGGTCGTTTCGCCCATTTCGAAGGACAATGCCGAATGGTTGCTTTGACCTATCACAGGAGGGCCTCTATTCGCTTTGATTTTTACAGGGGCCTTCCTAATTTCTGAATGATATAAGTGGAGGATGGGTACCCTGGCTACTTGGTTCCTCCTCGACAGAATATTTGTGCCATGTTCGTGAAGGAATCCATTGGTGAGTTTACCTTGTCTCTTTTTCTATCTCCTGACATTGACACATTTGTTTTCCTGACAGAGGAACTTACAGCTGCCTTCCAGCGCCTCAGTCTCGACGACCACTCAGTCGATCTGATCCGACCCATGCGCTGCCCAGCTCCACGGCCTCCTTCGTTAACGGTCAAGCATAGACCGAAACCACGGCTTGACGTTAAGAACTTCAGCCAATTACCCATGGACATTCTCTATACCTTGTTCCTCTCTATAAAGACAGCCGAGCCCGAAGAATCACTCCATACGATTGTCATGGCTTCTCATGTGTGTAGGCGCTGGAGAGCTGTTGCCATAGGCGCTCCCCTGCTCTGGAAATACGTACGGGTATCCTGGACCTCAGGTCCACGTCACCACGCCAATGTAGTCATGAATCTCCTCAAGCGCTCCCAACATCTCTCCATTACCTTGCATTTCGATATCGGAAGTCTTCAGAAAATTGGACCTTGCATCCTCTGGAAAAAAGTCTTCTCACCACACACCCATCGCGTCCATAAATTGGTGATGACACTCTACAACTTTGTCAATTATCGATCCGCTGTGTATATGTTGATATTCCCTCTGAAATTCCCAGCCATGACTCGCTTTCATTTGGATATGAAGGGTCCCAATCGAACGCAGTTTTTTGTTTCTGTCAAGCCACGCGAGGAGGTAGTTGTCCCTCCATGTCGCCCGCGTCCCGTCGTAGAACCGGCCGTACAGCCTCCTGTACAGGCTCCCGTACGCCCAGTCACGCGCCGCTACATAATGCATCACTACCTTGACTGGCTGGTCCTGCCTTTCCATATCACATCCCTCTCCCTGAAATGTGCCGTAATAATGGCTCGTGAACTTCTTCCGATTCTTATTACGTGCCGGTCGACTCTTGTTCATCTGGAATACTATGCCTCAAATTGTCTTACCGATTGGGTGTCTCAGCAAGTTCCTCGGCGCTTCACCCTTCCCGTGCTCACGTCACTTCGCATTGGCTATGGTTGTGTGGATCCTGCCTTTTGGCTTGTTGCGCGGCTGAATTTGCCCCGTCTCTCCTCGGTACTATTACATGACGTCAGACGTTGCCCAGAACCCGGACTTCCACCTATTATGCCTGAGAAAGTCGAGCCAAAATTGACCGACGCACACGATGTTTTGGTGATTCTGATGCAATCTACCACGATCGCCAACCTCACACTTCGTGGTGTCGAGTGTTTTTCGAGCAGCTTCGAAGAGGTGACAGAACCACTGCACAATCTTTTTCAAGGTCTCAAGTCCTTGGCACTCATCAAATGCGACGGTCAATTCCTCCATATCCTTTCCAATATCACCTTGGAATCCTCTTTCCAGAATCTGGAGAGATTATCGGACCTTGCCATCACATGCTACGACTACTCCTTGGTCCTTGAATATTTGCGATTGCGGGAAGCACGTGGATTGCCTCGTTTGAACACACTTTCGGTCAATTCCAAGATGGCTATTCTTCGCCATTTCATCAAAGATTTTGCCATCAACTTCCATGTTCGAGGGACAGTGAAACGCAAACCACGACAAGATACCACTTCTTTTCATCCTTATCTTCGGCAGCCCTGACCTAGATGTTTCAATAATTGGATTCGCGAACTGTATCCTCGGCAAGACTCTGCCTTCCACTCCTTCTAACTTTATTCATCTCTCACTCCCATATGACCTCCTGTATGACCATGTACTCACTCTCACCTGCTTTCCTGGCTTTTAGTCATTCCTTGATGTCTCATAGCATTGTTTTCATGTTCCAACTCATTGTCTGTCCCTACGTAAGTTAGTATCTCATCACAAATTGAAGTATGTAGTCCAATTGGTAGATTTTTTTGGTCTGTCACGCTGACGCGTTACGTGAATGGGTTGTTCAAGGTGACCGTCACGTTTTCCCTTTCTCTCGTCTCATCACGCGCCTCAGGCTTGTACCGCGCCTGCGGCCCTTCTTGTCTGTAAACTCGCTCTTGTATTATCTTAAGCACAACTTCGATGTCTCAGGAGCCAGAAGAAAAACCCAAGCTCAATCTCAACATAAGCTACAATGGAAATCGTTCGTCGAGCCCATATACAACTCGAGACGTGTATCAATTGATCCTTGGGTTGTTCTGAACAGAAATCACGGTCAAAGTCAAGGCCAACATGAAATTTGCGAAAATATTTGCTGCTGCCGAGGTGTGTTCTTTTGAACGATAAAACGGCGCGACTGATCGTGATGGGCTGGTGTGCTTACAGCAAAAGTTTCAAAAGGAAACAGGCTAGTAACCGTCGTCCTGAGACTGGAGTGTGACCCTGACATGTCCGCTGTTCTTCTCTTTGCGAAAAAGGCACATTTAAATTCACATTCGAGGGTCAGCGTGTGCAAGCCGACGACACACCAGCTTCGGTAAGTCCTCACACCTGTCTTTTGTTTAAATCCGGCAATGAACTGTCATTCTAGCTCGGTATGGAGGACGGAGATCAGATTGACGCCTTCTTAGAACAAGTGAGCATGGCTTGTTTGTTATTTACGCCAATTACAACTCAGTCTTCATCAGCTCGGCGGAGGATTTTGGCTGGCCCGAGATTCATGATATCATGCACATGCAGCTATTTCTGTTATGAATTATTCACTGTACTCTATTTGCCAATCTAGTATTCCCATCGGAAGGTCTTGGTGTGTATTCCTGTTCAGTCGTCTATCCCATCTTACTACTATAGTCCCCATGTTACTACATTCGCATCGTTTCCGCACGAACATGCTTCCACCTCTACAACTGATGCGAAAGCAAATACTGGGATAACATCTGCAGGCTTGAGCATGCCCTCATGATTGAAGGATCTACATAGACTGAGTTGAATTTTCTTCGAAACACGACTCCAACTTATGTCTTTAATGTTGCCTCAAAGCATGATATAAATGTTCAAACACTTCTTGTAGGTAATCTCAGATATGCTTTCAAATATTCTGAAAGCTTCGTCTCAATAAGATGTCATGGGTATTCCAGATCCTATATCCCTGTGCTTTGACTCCCAATAAAGCTCCCATCAGCGATATCTTAAATTAGCATTGTGGACGGAGCGGAACAGAGAAGACGTTTGGTTTATATTGGTCTATTCAGATGACACCAGTTCTT
Source organism: Termitomyces sp. T27 (assembly GCA_017657375.1). Classification (NCBI taxonomy): domain Eukaryota; kingdom Fungi; phylum Basidiomycota; class Agaricomycetes; order Agaricales; family Lyophyllaceae; genus Termitomyces; species Termitomyces sp. T27. The sequence goes on along the minus strand of JAGGAW010008649.1, from coordinate 10,156 downwards.
GATTGAGTCATCATAGGTCATCATGCATCATTCCTCGATGACAACTATTGAGGAGTACCGTGCAAACTTCTGCTTTCCAGTGAAAGATCTGGAAAGTGAACGTGTAAAACTCACTCCTTTCCTCGTAAATCTCTTTCTTATCTGACAGTAGGTCTCGAAATTTATCGATCCACGTTTTTAGCCTTCCAAACATGCCGATGCCTTTTATGCGATCCCAAGGCCTTCATATGATTATTTACCCTTCGGCCCATACGACACTGCTGAAGATTTCGTCTCAGACCTAATTGAAGGTCTAATTCATCCTGATCCAGCGAACTTCCTGTTTGCAGTGTACGACAAAACCAAGGCATCCGAAACGGGGGACCCTGATGGTGCATTTGCAGGCGCTATTGGTTATTCCAACAGTACTGTTCAAAAGCTCACCGTAGAGATTGCTTGGGTCCTCATCTCTCCCAAATTCCAACGTACTCACGTTACCACTAACGCGATCGGGCTTTTGTTAAAATACGCGCTTGATCTCCCAGAAGCGGGGGGCCTTGGATGCCGACGCGTCGTCTGGAATTGTAGTCCACTGAATGCCCCGAGTCTCAAAGCTGCAGGAAGGATGGGGTTTAAGAAGGAAGGATACTCGAGATGGACGTATGTGATGCCCCAGGGCAAGCTTATTGGGAATGGTCGAAAGAGAAGGGCAGGGGATCCTCAACCACATCTGCTTGGACGGGACACACAAATGTTTGCCATCTGTTGGGATGATTGGGAGTCATGGGTGTCGCAACGAGTGGAGACGCTGATAGCAAGAATTGCATAACAATAATGCATTAATAATGTTAGACAGCATGCATAACTGCAGGCGTGGCGACCACTGGCAAGAGTGTCGAACTTGCCGTCAGTGGCTGTGCTGTACACGTCGCCACGTCGTGCATGAAAAGACTGTTTCCTCGTTGCTGCACCTTTAGCTTGTTTTTCGCATTGGTGAGATGGATTTCTTGCATACGCAATTACAACATATACAGCGACACTTGGCCTTTGTCGCTGTCGACCCAATTGACTGGAAACTCGCCGTTCAGGGTTTCTCTTGGGCTGTGACCCTTTTTGAAACCTATCTCCTGTATGTACTGACTTCGATATCGGTTCGAGCCTTTTTTTGACTCTTTTGTGTTCAGCCTTCGACAGTATCCCCTTTATTCCAAAACTGAACCTCCGCCGGCGCTCGCTAGTCACTTCGACGCGGACGTGTTCAAAAAATCGCAAGATTATGGGAGGGACAAGGCAAAATTCGCCCTGGTCTCGGGTTTATTGAAACAAAGTCTTGACTCTGCCCTTTTGCACTTTGGGTTCTATGCTTGGTCTTGGGGTGTGGCGGGATGGCTGACAGGGCTTGCTGGCTTCGGACCAGAATACGAGGTGAGTCAAATTACGAGTTACTCAGAGGCGCCTTTGTTCTAGATCTGACAAAGTCGAAGATCGTTCAATCTATTGTCTTTGTATTCGTGCTCTACTTCTTATCCACTATCCCCACACTACCACTAAACAAACTGTCACCTTTGAAGCCCGGAGAGCTCCGTTCTCGAATTGAGTTGCTGGCCTCCAAACTCAAATTCCCTCTCAAACACTTGTATGAGATTGATGGCTCCAAGCGCAGCTCTCATAGCAACGCGTACTTCTTCGGTCTTCCCTGGGTTTGTTCTCGTCGTCGTTCTTTCGTATTTTATGCTGATTATTCTCAGAGCAAGCACATTGTCATTTTCGATACTTTGATTCAGCAGAACCAACCTGGCGAAGTCGAAGCTGTCCTTGCCCACGAGCTCGGCCACTGGTATTACTACCATCCCGCCAAGTTGATGATCATCTCCCAATTCCACATTTTTACCATCCTCGCCCTCTTCCCCGCGTTCCTTCGTGCTCCGCCCGTCCTTTCCGCCTTTGATTTCCCTAAGGCAGTTGCCGCTAACCCCCCAACTATCGTCGCGTTCACCTTATTCCAGGTTCGTACATCTCGGGTTTCTATCCACTCATAATTGATATTCGACCATAGATGATCCTGACGCCGCTCGAGGCCTTTGTGTCCATTGGGATGAATGCCATAAGCCGCTCCTTTGAGTATCAAGCCGATTTGTTCGCGTGCGAGCTTGAAGAGAAGATTCAACATGAGGACATGAAGGATATGGGTGATCGTCTTGGACACGCCCTGATTACTATTCATGTCAAGAACTTGTCTACTGTCTGGGTGGATTGGCTGTGTGTATCTATCTACTTGCTGGATATTCTCTTGTTGACGAACACTTCTTTAATAGGTACTCTGCGTACCACCACTCCCATCCGACGCTGACGGAGCGTCTTCGGGGATTGGAGTCGTATAAAGCTGAGCTTCAGAAAAAGAAGACGTAAATGTTGTACTTTATTACTACCAATTTCATGTGGTTTCAGTACGCGTTTGTATTCATTCTAGGTAACCGTGCGATATAATAGATCGATTGAATAGCTGCCTGCCTCTGTTGCAATTGGCGGACGCTTCGACTGCACGATTCCAACTTAGTCTATATGATATTATGGCTTCCGCATAGGCACGGGCCAAGCCACTACGAGTATCATCATGATGGCCAGTGATTTTAGTATATAGTCTTTGAATTTTCGTTTTACCGAGCAATTACTTTCCGCAGGTGACTGGTAGACTCGCTTGGAGCGACACTGATACATATTGGTCCGTAATTTATTCAATTATGGATGCATCGTGTGGATAACTGAACGTTGAAGCTTCAAACTTCAGGTATAGAGATGGAAGCCACCGTTGACTACAGACTGTGTCCCTATCCAGCAACGTCCACAAGCCTTCGCAAGTCTACCAATTAGGGTTGACGATGCTACCCCTTCAATGAAACGTCGATTTGTCAAGATAATCATGTATCTCTTGCAACGAGTCAGCATGACATTCGTACGGCGAGTATCCTTCATGAAGCCAATTTTCTCGGAACGGACAACAGAAAGGATTATGTAGTCCGCCTCATTGCCTGAGGAAAGGAAGCTCAGAACAGATAAAAGCTCATCGGAAAATGGGATAACCTTGGAAAGAATCAACGTTGAAGCATGTATCTTCCCAAGGAACTCTGGTTCTTTTCAAGGCATCCTCTAGCTTGGAGCGCTGCGCATCATAGGGAGTGATTATCCTAAATGACTTTCCCAGTGAATGCAGTATCCCAGCGATCCTGATTGCAATGGCGACCTCGTATAAGTTCTACAAGTGAGACGAGTGAGCGATTGTCGATGTATCATAAGATCAACATTGTACCACCCAGCTGTTACCGCACCTCTCTTCTCGTCCTGTTGCTACGTCGATGAAAGAGCAACTTACCCGTGCCTTGATCGGATGTATGCTTTTTAGATGGCCGCCGTAAACTTCCTGAGAGATAAAGTTGCCAATTGGGGCGGGCATACGATCTGCATAAGCACCAGTGTCAGTTGATACTACTGTTCAACGGAGAGTACAGAAGTCCTAACATTGTGTATCAAGTAGGATAGCGCCTTGGCGTAAATGTGACATTTCAAAAATGCTTCGAAGCTCCGGAATCTCGCCTCTCCCATAAGGCGCAACTACAGAAAGCTACATAGTATTTAGGTATGCTTGACTTATTGAAAGGACGCTCACGTTGTTTATCATCACCGATGAATACGAGCTTACGCAACGTCATTTTGAAGCGTTGCAGTGGAGGTAGATAGTCTCCGACCTCGATCTGACTTGCTTCATCAACAATGATAGTTTGTGGGGGAACAATCTGGGTGAAGGATGTTAACTTGTCGTGCGCCAACATACTCAAGGTACAGAGTATGACTCGAGAGCTAAGTAGGAGTCGTTCTGTCCCAACCACATCCCCGGAAAAGTTATCCGAACGGATAAGGTTCAATTCAATGTTGCCGTAAAGATGCTCGTGCCTGTGAACGTCAGCTTGAGAAACCTCGACCAGAACACTAAACCAACCAGTCAAAGTGAAAATCTTTGGAAACGAGGATTTTGAAATCGAAGAACCCGACATCAGCCAGTTTTTCCGCAACGTTTGACCGCAACATTTGATTGCGCCACGACCCACACAGTACACAGAGGGTCTCCAGAGGAAATGATGCTCGTGATAGCCGCCGCGATAACAGTGGTCTTCCCTGTTCCTGGAGGCCCGTGGATCAAAGTAATACGATCCGCGTTGTTATCGGACAAGATAGCATTAACAGCGTTAGTTTGAGAGGGGTTCAGTGTTCTTCCCAAAAGGTTGATAGCTACGGGGAGAGCCTGCGAACATGGGGGAGTATTCGCCCAAGAGACCTTTTTTGACGGGAACCAGATATGCTGAACGAACGGATGATGCATAATATGATTCGATAGCGTCAAGACTCCCAGGGCAATTTGGTCACGAGTTTCCTCAGCCTTTGTGAGGGCCTCTCTGCCCACCGTCGTCACCGATTGGATCCCACCATGTAAATGATCACGCAGACTAAGAGAGGCAGCACGCCCTGTGATTCTGGTAACTTTTGCAGAGATAGCTTCGTTACTGGTCGTATAGATCTCTATCATCTAGAGGAGCTGTTGTCGATGGCGGCTTATAAAGTGTTTCAAGCAGCATACCTGATCGGCATTATGCATCAACCTGGTCTTGAAACGGCTAGACCTGACTTCAAGTTTTCCTTGTTTGTGGCTATAATTTTTTTCGATCTCGTTCTTTTGTCGAGTAGGCTTGAGTGCGACAATACGATCAGCATCTCGAATGACTTTCGCGATGACCAGGAGATGCTGGATCGAAACTCGTCATTAGTCAATAGTATCCGCAACCCAGGTATACCATGATTACCTCTGTATTCAAAGCTTTCGTATTGACTTCGGGTGACTTGACAAGAAGTTTGGAAGTTGTTTCCAAGAATGCGGCCTGATACGCGGCCCACGCCCGTAAAGCGGAATAACGAAATTTGGAGCTGTCCTTCTCCTCCTGCATAAATAGCTCAGCAGCTTTTGCCCTGTGAAGCATGACTTCGCCACCTAAAGCATACAAAAAGGCGCTCCAAGAGTGGCGGCCGTGCCTCCCCGTTGCCACTGACAATAAATCAATTCCATGTGCGATATACAGACCCACGTCCAGATATAAGGCAGTTGCCAGTCTATCCATCTTGAAGGCCAGTTTCCTATGCTGCGATAATAAGAGTGGCTGAAGAAGGTTGCGGCCAAGGGCACACTTGGCCTTCCTACTAGCCTTGGATTTAGTAAAGCGCACTAAGAGACCCTTGGTACCGTTGAACATCGCAAGCGTCGTCAAGGCACACTTGGCGCCATAGGTTGGCGCCAGCCCTAAAACATCGCTAAAAGTAGACTGGACAAAAGTGTCGAGAAGGTTTTCTGTAATGGCGCTTTCGTCATAAACCTCAAGAGTGAAAGGGGCATGTTTTGTCTTGAAAATGTTGGGTTCAATCTCCATGGTCGAGGTTTGTTTGAGGGAAGGCTCGCAGCGAACTTAAGTCAATTTGAAAGGCACGCATCATGGCAATGGCGTGCCGCAGCTGCTGTGGATTCGAAGCGTGGATCATGTCAAGAAAATGTCTAAGTACTGCCAGGTGATACTTAAATTGGTGATCAATGTACGTAATAGACGCCATACGCAACGTATCCGTACTTACCACAGTACTTGTGATGTGTTGCACGAGACGGCTTGGTTACTGCATGCAGCACATGCGGTTTACTGTTTCCTTTCCATAAAAGATCCCGCAGATGCTGCGCTATGACTGTAGGTGGACGTTCTTGGCCCATACGCGACTAGTGATTCCTGTTGCATAGAGGCCAGAATTTGATTTGGGTTAAAGACTGCCAGAGAAGCGGGGGAGAGAATCCATTCAGGCGACAGACTAATAGAATAACACTCGCACGTGAGACCACCAGGCGGTGGAATTGGTGTCGGCACGCCCGATTTAAGATCGGCAGGCGGCGGGAGGAATTCGACAGAATGACGCCAGATTTTAATTCGGATTGAGTTTCCAGCTCTCCGACAGAGTAAGATATCAGGTGTTCTTTCATGCGGGGCTGAAGCGTTTTTTTCGATGTATTGACGATATGTACTGACTCGTCCATACCTCTCGATTCTCGAAGCCTGGAAATTTCATAGAAACGTTTGCAAGCCTGTAGGATATGAATTATTCTTTGCTGTGCAGAAACAAGAAAGAAGACATACCTGACGCATGAAGAGTAAATCAACACTTCAAAAGTAGTACTATCAGATTGTGTCAGGTATGATGCTGTCTGGGTTCACAATCACGTCTCAATTGGTACAGATACTCACTCGAAATCTCCAAGGCAATGAGTGGGGGATACAGTCTCGAATGTTCACAAGTTTCCCGAAACCAGATTGTCCCTTGGCCCGCAGTCATGTCAGGTCTTCCTATGGATAAGGCGAGACAATCTTTGTTAGTTGAAATTTGCAGCTTTTTCAAGAATCAGAAAATGATTCTAGGAGATGATTCGTTGATGGTATTTGAGATGACCTCATTATAGCACAGGATCACATTATTAATACAAATCTGCAGAAGCGCCCTTCCGAAACCCACAAACCAACCCCGCAATTACTCAACGGCCTACTCAGCAGATTGAAATCCAAACTTGGAAGAACTTGGAAAATACTTTTCTTATGATTACCTGCAAACATATAAGCTGGACTACGTCTTAGAATGTCGACACGCAAGAGAAACCATCGTGGTGTAACGCGCTCGGAACCCCATAGTAACTCATTTATTGTTTCCGACAAGGATGTTAGTCCCGTACCAGGCTTGTACGTGCAAGCTTACGAAGCAGATATTGTTCGTGGACCAGCGGCCAAAATTGCAGCTGCCTCTCTCGAAGCGCCATTACCGGGTACTATCGAGACTGGAGGCGCCCTGATCAGATGGGGGACCCAAACGCAATCTGCATTTCCTCAAGACGAAGATACTCTCCGTACGCAAGCCAGTGACGACCAAAATGTCATCTGGATGGACAGGTACGTTTCCGCATTGAACTCCTGGAGCTGTCTTGCTTCGTTGTTTGTGGTCTGTGCTCTGCCTCTTGATCCCTTGTGGCCTGCCAATAACATGATCTGAAGTCAATTTTCTTCTCTTCCTCTCTTTTTCGAACATACCACATCTGATGTCCAATTCGAACAGATACGATGCCCGACTGTTACTAGATACTTTGCCGATCCAGGAACCTTCGGGAACCTCGCAAGATGCACCCGACTCGCCTGGTGGATGGTCTGATCTACCATCTGACAATGAAGATGTGTTCTTCCTCGATGCAGAGGAAGTTGAAGATTTTCGACGTAATAAGAAAAGACGACATCTTGAGCAACTCCGAGAGGAGCGACTAAAGGCTCGGCGTGATGAGGATGGCGAGTCTAGGGAAGACGAAGAAGCTTGGGGAGGGAGTGATGAAGAGGTGTGTTTTCTCAAAATCTATATTCTTTGATCCTTTCTTGACTTTTGTAGCCGAACGACCCCCAGCGTGATCTAATGCAACGAACAGCGGTTCATCTCCTCTCCTCCCCCAATCCGACACAGTTAGAAGCACGTATACTCGCTAATCATGGCAGCGACAGCCGATTTGCCTTCCTGCGCGGCCGATGGGGTAATGCGTGGAAGGTTATAAAGGGAAAGGCGAAAATGGCAAAAGAAGAGGAACAGGCACGGGAGAAGGAGAGGGAGAATACGAATGGACTGGGTGGCCTAGCAGGTTATGGGAGTGATATGGATAGTGATGAGGCCGAAGCTCAGCCCGTGGTGCTATTACAAACTTCGGCCCCGCCTGCTTCAACATCTCAAATGTCTGGCGTAGAGTCTGCTATTGAAGCACGGCGGGCCCGTGCGAAGGAATGGGTCAAGAAAAGACGATCACTTGCAACTGGCTGATAGATATACATTGTTTTTACGCTATACCTAAAGACCTGGGCTTGGCCTGACCACGATCGCTCTAAGTAAATATCTGAAGAACGGATTTATCGGCTCTCTAGACTTTTTCGCATCAATCTTCGGGTAAGCTTGATCCTTACTTATTCCACATTGTCTTCGAGATCCACCCAAGATTCACCTCACTAACCCTGTCAGAATTTCAACTGAGAGGATGGCATTCGCCTAGTTCACACGAAACTCAGTGATACTCTACAAAGGATGTGGACGAATGTAGAATGATCAAAGCCCCGAGTTGCCGCCTCTGGTCACAATTGTCTGGCCAACTAATGCTGAATTGACCCATGCCATGGCCACTATGGGACGCTTTGATCTGAGTTTTACTATATATTTCCCTCCTCTAGTGGACGAACACTACTCGATCCTCGACCCAGTGAATAACTTCTGCTACATCTCACACTAGACGCCCTAAAATGTTACCCAATTTCAACAACCCCGACGAGAAATTATATTTCTTCATTACCATGGCGGTAACTCAGTTACTTTTTATCCTGCAAACTATCGCGCGTATGGCTGGTTTGAGCGGGGATGATTTCACCGTCTTTTTTACGCGCGTTATGTCACGCATGCAGAGCAGGTGAGTATTCTGCCCTTCGATTGAACCATGACCACTGACAATAGACTATAATTTAGCGTCGCCAGCCCCGTGATCGCTTCCCCTTCTTCTTCCAACGAGTCTTTGCTAGATTCTTCTGCATCTTCAAGCTATGTGATCTTATCACAGTCCAATAGCGATGAGGCCTGCTCTCTCCCTATGTCACCTCGATCTGGAGACGAGACCGTGGTCTCTTCTGATCCCTCGTCTGTTCTATATCCCATCGCCATTGATTCCTTGGCCTCCCTACCCACTTCTCCCGCCTCTCTTGCCCCTATCATCGCGACCACAGTTCTTGAGCCTCAACTTACACTTTCTGCTACTCTTGCAAATACGACTTCTGAACCCATGTCTGCTGTCATGGCCTCCTCCAACATCTCTACCTCCGAGCAACAAGCCATGCCTACTGCTCCCATTAACCTCGTACCGGTTGTGACCACTTCCAACAGCAACTCAGCCTCTTCGTCTTCAGCGACACCAGCAGATCATTCTTCCAACTCAGCACCTGTTGGCCCATCCATCACTATGCGAAGACCCCCACGCCCACTACGGCGCGAAGGTGCTTGTATCTTCCAGGTCATCGGAGGGCAGGTCCTTCCAGTATCATTACCTGTTCCTGTTGCTCCGGTCATTGTTTCTTATGCTCCCGCTCCCGCTCCCGCTCCCGCTCCCGCACCTGCCCCCGTTCCTGTTCCTGTTCCCATCGCCCCTGCCCCCGTTGCTTCTGCTCCCATCCCTACTTCCTCCGCTTCTACGGCTGGATCTCCCTCCCTGATCCTTGATGGCCTTATTCCTAGCTCTCCAGCTCCCAGCTCAGCTTCGTCTAAGCGCTCCTGGGACGAAGCTAATTCTGACGAAGACGATGAAGACGAAGACGGCGAGAATGAAGCTGTTGAGCCTAGCTCCGGCATAAACTCAGCGTCTCCTTCCAAGCGTAGGCGTACTTGAGCTCTACCACCTAGGTCTTCAGACGACGTGAAAACTGGAGCAGATGGATCTGAAGACATACCTATGTCGCCTTCGGACGATGTGAAAACTGTAGCAAATGACTTCGAAGAGTTGCGATGGAGTGGTGCCGGCTCTCAAACAGGTGAAAACTGTAGCCTGTTGGTACGGCCACTTCCACCACATTATGACAATGACGACGATTCCGTCGTACCGCAAACACCACTTCAGATTCTACTACTACATACCTACCTTTCCCCTATGTGTTTCTTTCTCATCTCTTTCTTCTCAGTCTTATCTCAATCAGTACCGTACAATCCTCTGCTATCTCCCTACTACTTACATCTGCACACTACATCCGGCGATCTCATCTTTCCTGGCTCAAACTCGATCATTGCTAACTAGGTCGTTTCTGTGCAAAGTAGGTATAGATATTGTATTACAATTGCCAGGAATAACAGACTGAAATAACGGTTTCGAAACCAAATTTCTGAATGTGGTACAACCAGACCTTGGATTGCTGATGCAGTTTGTAGAACAGTGTAGGACATGGAACTACACCGAAAAGGCAATGTCCATCACGATTTGGCGTAGGTAGATGATTCGGAATGTTGTGCGAGCGGTTCTGCGTCATTCAAAATCGTAATTTCATATATA